>CP045893.1:31337579-31373568 GCA_013387185.1 Caligus rogercresseyi
GCATGTATTTTCACCGTTAATATATATTTGCTTGTACACACCATATAATAATAAAAAGACATTTAAAACAGGGAAGAATCTCGGCTGTCAAGCAATTAAAAACAAATGAAAATAAGACTTTATAATCCTCAATGGAAAATTAAAAGTGATGTACTTATTACCTAATCAATTTTGTGAAGCATGTCTTGCCTAAGAATATTTTTATAGAATTATATAGCATTGATGAAACATAATTCAAAACGTCATCAATACAAAATGAAGCACTTAATCAAATATTACATGAAGAAAGAGTGTTTTCTTTAACAGAGAATGTGCTAAGTCATGACACTTCAAAAGGAAAATACCATAAGATCTTCAAAAATATGTCCTTGCCTCATAGGGGGGGAGGGGGGGGGGATTGTGAGACTGTAGGCTTCATAATATAAATAAAATGATAAAAGAGTTATTTGGAAGGTGTCTTGATTGTAAAATCTTGAGCTTTACTCTCGATTCAATAAGCATGTATATTTATATAAATGAAATTAATAAAAAATGCTCAAGAGTTTTTATTATTGTCTATATATTATGATTTCTAGTTCTCCTGGTATATACTTTATACAGATAAGACTATATCTTCTTCATAATTATATTAGCTCCTCTGATTTTATCATAAATAATAAACTAAATCTATCAGTTTGCATTATGTTTTTGGGACATAATTTTGTATTATTCAAATTTTAATCGGTTAAGTAATCATTTAGTGGACTAAACAAAAGATTAAAATACAGAATAAATAATAAAACAGATAAAATGCAAAAAAAATGCATTAAAAAAAAACATAATTCTTCATCACATTTTTGGGGCTGACTATATATTATTCAGCTTTAAAAAGTTTAAAAACACTTCTCTCTAGGGGGAAAAACACAAAAGAAGGACTTTAACTCGTGTTCCAGAGAGTCAGAATGCTAAGCATGTATCAATCTTAAAAACGTTTAATTGACAAACCGTGTTTAAAAAAAAACAAAGTACCCCCATTGGAAAGGATATTTACTGCCCATTAGGTTGGATAATCTTGCTTCTAATATATCTAAAAAAAATCGTGGTAAATCTCTATGTTACACCTCAGGACATTGTAAGAATTTCCTAATTTATTTATTTTCTTCAATCCTTCTGTTTTTCTTCACAATTCATCACAGGATTCAAAGGCATCGCCAATAAAGTCAAGGTGGAGAACATTATCATAAGAGTGTTCAAAAGCCCAAGGTCATCGAAGGTATGAATGCTTCGTCAATACTATTCATAAATATTGGTAGAGCATATATTATACAATATATTGGTAAATCAGGAAAGTATCACACAAATTATTATTACTATAACGAATTTGTATCAAGGTATCAAAGAAATGTTTGCATATTTGGTATACAAAAGTCATTATTTCGAATTCATGATTTCATAAGTAAATTGTTTTATTTTATAACATAATATCGCATATATTTTCTTTTGTTAAAAAAATACGACTTATGAATATATATTTGTATAATTCTATAAATTTTATGCATTTATTTCTTTTTCATAGGGTTTAAAAATGATTTGAAAATATTATCTTAGTTAATATTTAAAATGTTTAGATAAAAATATAACTCCTAACTTTAGGTTTTTCTTAATTGTTTATAACTTAGACAATTTTATTAAATTCTCAGGCAAGTATGTTTATGTTTGATCATGTGTTTGTTTTCATGATTGTATTGGTCGTATAAAAAAAATATGCAATAGAGAGTATAAATAAAGAGTAGAAATCAGGCTCTAAATTAGCTTGTTTAAAAATTTGGACAATAATTCTATACTACTTCATAATTCAGGACTCCTTATTTGAGGCTTTTATGCCTTAAAACACCAAACAAAGAAGCTATTACTTATATTTAATGGCTCTTATCAGTTGGAAAAAATATATTTCATTATTTTTTTTAAATTTTATCATAAATTTTTGGTTTTTTTCGACATATTTTATTTTATCGAAAAAATTGCTTTTTCGATCGGGTTCAATTGCTAATGGAATTTTTTATAATTCCTTCTATTTCAGACTATGATGATGAAGAGGAATATGATTCCGATGACGAAGGCGCGGAAAAGAAAAAGGTTGATCCAAATAAGTCAATTGACCAAAAAGTGAGCAGCAGAAAATCAATCCTTTTGTGTGTGTTTTAATAAACTTAATCTTTTTCAACAAAAGTATTCTTCCTCACAGTAAATATTTTCAATAACGTAATCATTATTTATAAATAAGATGAAAATTTAATACTTATGCTTTATTTTATATTTTTGGTTGCTGTTTAAATGGGCTGAATCTTTGAATATAAATATAAGCATACTAGCTTTACAATTCCAATCCATTAAAAATCGTTTAAATGAGATGACAAATTATTATCTTACTCTCTCGAGAGGCAAAACCTACGACCTCAATATAAAGAGTTAAATACGATGACGCACTTTGCTAACGCACTTTCTTTTGTAATAATGAGCAAAAGTGGTTATTTTTTTAATCTATATTCCAACAAAAAATATAAAATGAGGTTTATATGAGGATCCTTTATTGGAGTTTATTATTTGCAGTCCCAATATTCGATCAATATGACTCACGCTCAAAATTTATAGGCTCAGTATTTTACATTTATCTTGTAAAGACAAAATGGAACGCATTTTAAATATCAGCAATAATTTTGAGGTCAAATATTATATATTGTACATGGTTAAATGTTCAGCAGTATATGATTTATATGTATGCAATGCACTATGATATATTATAAATATGTTTCAAAGTATAAAAATATAACATTTATATATTAAAATATAAAAAAATATATAAATATTTTAACATCAATATATATAATTATATTATTATATAATATTGTGTTATATATGATATATATATACTATATATAATACATATTTATGGGACTAAAAGTGTTTAATAAATAATGATTTTAGACAATGTCTAGTTTATAATTATTGGAAGGACCGAACAAAAATTGTTTTATCATGGGATAGAATATCACTTTTTATCAAAATTGCTTGCAAAATTATTAATTACTTTTGATGCTTTGAGAATTATTATATCTTGAATCTTCCAGACAAGCCATTTGTTTGTTCTACATCTTTGAACTTTTAGAACAAAAAGGAAACCTGTGTAACGTATTTTTACTTATCTGAAACATGATGTTACTGTGAATATTTACTGTTCTTTAAGGATCTGTTACAGTCCAAACGCTTTTCTTTCCCTATCCTTTCCTTCTAATGTATAATGTAAATAACTATTCTGATATTTTCTTTTATTATTAAGGACTTCAATAGCTTCTGTAAAAATACTAAATATATAACCGGTAAGAATTCCACTTAACTGATACGACTTTTATTTTGACCAGACAAAAGCCTAAGACTTCCAAAAAAATTGACGCTGCGAATTTCTGACTCACTTATTGTTTATATGTGTAAATTATAGAAGAAAAAACTTATAGAAGGAAATATTTTTCAATGAAGAATCTATAAGTGCTGAAAAAGTATATTTTTGCCCTTTTTGTGTCCATTAAAATTGCATTATATGCGATAATGTTGAATATAAATAATCACTCACCAGAGAAAAGAGAGAGCGACCAAAAGAACAATTTTATTATTGGAAAAAAACCTTGACAAATAAATAATGAATTTTAAAAAATGTAAAATCGTAATTTTCTATTAAAAAGCTACCAATTTACTTTAAAAATGCTTGTCTTCGAATTTATGTCTTCTTTCATGGTTGTATATCCCAAAAACTGTTTAAATAAATTTGAAAAGGCATTTTTATTCATTCGAAAAATAATCCTCCTGTACGGGTAGAATAAATTACTCTTTATATGAATATTAATTGACTGAAATTCAATTTGTCTTCTTTTCTTTCTCTCTTCTAAAGAGCAGTTCAAAACGACGGGATTCCGTCATGTCTGACGAGATCAATCGGAAAAGAAGCTCACCAATCAGTTTTCATTCGTGGAGAGAGCCACACAAACCATGAATGACTCACAAAGGGTAAGATCTGCTGAATGCACTCAAAATCTTCATTATGCGTGAAAATAAAAATTTAATAATAGTTATGTTCAAAGAAAAAGATAAAAATATGTCACAATGTAGAGTAATAAGTATCATTTTATCAATGACGTATACTTCTTGAGGCTGCAGGACCTTTTTTGCTTACTTTAATCTATTTTATTTTTTTGCATTCTATATGTAGTAAATGTAAAATACATAAAATAGATGCCAAGATATCCAAAAATCATATATTATATATTTTGTAACACCCTGTGGGCTCTACTAAAAGTCTTTGAAGTTTTTTTAAGGCTTTACAACTATTCGAAGATCTCTTATACGGGTTCCAGCTGTTAAAACACAAAAAAAAACAGCGTCAAAGTTCCTCATGTTTATATATACCATTATATTTGCGAATCAACGTTAATATCTATATGTACATATTTATAAATATTTATGTTGAAGGAAACTCATATACCGAGTACGTAAAATGACACTGATACTTGCTGCCTCGATGAAAAAAAAACTGTTTTACGAAAAGTATTTGGTTGAAAAAACTATAGTTACCTCCGCCGAAGGAGTATTGTTTTCACTGGCGTTGGTTGTTGGTTGTTTGTCAGCAGGATAACTCAAAAAGTACGGAACGGATTCGGATGAAACTTTGTGGAGTTGTTGGAAATGTCAAAACGAACAAGTGATTAAATTTGGTATCTCTGAGTGCAGAACTAAGATGCAAAATGAGCTAAAATACTAATAAATATTTCAAGTTAGCCTACTCTGCCAATAGATGTCACTGTGCTGTGAAATCGGGTGCCGGGAGCGTCTGTCTCTCGGAGTTTCGTCTAGGGGAACCCTCTCCCGTCCCTCTACGCCGCCCAGTCGTGGAAAATCCACCTCGGAAGGCTCATAAGCCCCGTGACGGCGGAGGCTTGCACTCTCTGAGTGTATATATGCCTCTAGTTTTCCATACTTTTCCCTCTTGAATATATATATATATATATATATATATATCTATATATATATATATATATATATATATATATATATATATATATATATATATATATATATATATATATATATATATATATATATATACGTCATCTTTTGACAAAGTCGCAACGGCCCGGATCCACTACACGACCACTGCGATATATATGAGGATCGCGATGTTTATATATATATAATTGAATTTTTTTGTTCGGAAATTCTGCCATTGAGTTCATATGGGGACGTTTTGCCGTGAAAAACGGGAGCCAAGCCGTCGTTGCGTAGTAAAAGAACTGCGAGATGTCGAGGGGCGAAGTAGCGAGGGCCGACTGTATATATATAGATATATATATAATATATATATGATATATATATATATATATATATATATATATATAGATATATATACTATATATATATATACTATATATATATATATATATATATATGTATATATATTATATATATATATAGTATATATCTATATATTACAATAATATATGTTTTCATCATCAAGATACGTGTTGTAACGGTTACTTAAAGGTATGTCTTAGGACAAATATATCAAGAGGAGTCCATTGAGTGGGTTGATCTTTTCTAGAGTCTAAAGTTTTACTATACACACAGACATTTTCTACGTCCCATAGTCAGAGGGGTGATCTACTTATTGCCATATATTATTATAAACAAAATAAACATTATTTTTTATGTACTCACTTAATATACTTAGGTGAAGTAGAAGGTGTCCATTTAAAGGATTCGACAATGACGTCATGGATGTAGGTCCATGAAGAAGAGACAAATATCATTTTTTGAAAGGATGAATATATTCTCTCATAATTGATTTTCATTCTTCAACTACTTTATTATTATAAATTTTCACGTTCTTTTTCTTTCAACCAATAACGTCTCAAAAAGCACCATCTCTTCTCTCTCTCTAGGTACTTATGACTATGCTAAGTGAATGAATGGAATCTGTAATGCTCTATTATTTTTAGTTTGTATTACTAGCGCCTATGTGAAGCTATAGACGATTTACATAAATATTTTTTTTTGCAAAAAATATATATATATATATGCCTGTTTAAAGATCTCAAGGGATCTCTTAAATATTTACTTAATTTCTTTTTTGATGGAGTAGTTGCTGTTTTGCAATTATCTAAAGCTGAAGAAAAAAGAGTTACGCTACAAACTTTTCAAAGTGTTATTAATTACGTGCAGACAATTTATTATTCTAACAATTATTTTAAATACAGCAAAACTTACCTGTTTAATATTATTAAATCAATTACCTACTAACACTTTTTCATATTCAATAAGCTAAATAAAATAAACTATATTTGAAAGGCAGATACTTTTTGTGTTATTTATTTGTCATGTACTCGACATTAGAGCGCATGGATTGATGTACAATAAGACAATGACCAAGTATTTTTGTTCACAACAAAGAGGATACGTTCAAATACAAGTCACTAAACGATATTATTTTTACTATTTTTACAATCCTGTTTATTAGAGCATTGCTTTATTACAAAATAAAGGGTTTCTTGTTTACAAAACAGATGCCTTTTTAATGATCATATTATTGGATAACTATTGTTCTATTGCTTTCTGCTATGTTTGTATATATTTTAACGAAAAAGAAAAATTACTTGCTGCTATGGTAAGATATATATATATATATAATATATATAACCTAAGGGTTTATGATTTAATCTCGCAAGGATAATGCGTGGACTGTTTTGACCCGATAAAGTCAGATATT
Organism: Caligus rogercresseyi; assembly: GCA_013387185.1. Lineage (NCBI taxonomy): Eukaryota > Metazoa > Arthropoda > Copepoda > Siphonostomatoida > Caligidae > Caligus > Caligus rogercresseyi. The sequence continues at coordinate 31,344,370 of CP045893.1, forward strand.
CCCTTTCCCTATCTCTTTTCTGCAAGAACATCATAAAAAGACAATTCTAGAAGTTCAAAGTAACTAATGGTATTAATTTTTACTGTTTTTTTAAATTATAATATATTTATCATTTCTTAAAGTAGTCATTAGAATATAAAATATATAGGATATATATTTTTACAAATTTTTGGCAACATTCAATCATACATGGACAGTAAATGTTTCTCTGGGAGGGAATGGAATGGGGGGGGGGGTGGTTAAAGTACTGATAAAAAAAAAAAAGAAGAAGGCAAACAAGAATTGGGAAATTTAAAAACACATAAAAGCAGAGTAAATTTTATTATCAGGAGATAAGTTCGAGGCAGAGTTTATTGTGTCGGTCGCTGAGGTAACGTGGCTTCATAGCAAACCAGAAGGAGGGTTTCTATCGCTTTGAATCGCTTTTCCACTCCAACCCTTGTCCATTCCCTGTTGGATATCAAAATCTTGTCCAAAAGTTTGTCCAGGCCCAAAGGAACCCCCGTTTTCTTTGTGCGTGCTGCGTATAAACTAAATAAAACCTTGCAGACAGCTGTTTCCATCTGGAACTGATGTTTCCGTTGTGGTGAATTAAGAACGAGCCATTCATCGACTCTGAGGTTTTCTCCAAATACGTCCTTGATGCGATCTGTAGTCAACTTCACTAGAGGGGCTATTCTGTCACAGTCTAAGAAAAGTTGTCTAGAAGTTTCTAGACTCTGGCAACAAAATGTGCATTTTCTTTCGTCTATATTCTCCATGGATTTGTTAAGAAAAAGCGACGAGGTCGCCATCCTATAGCGAAACCATTTCTCCGCCGAGCTCAAAAGAGGATTTCTAAAAAGGGTTCTGGAACCTCCGAGAACGTCCTCCATCGGGGTACATTCCAAACGCAAAAAACGATTGCGAACTCCGAGTGATCTTTGACAAGGCTCTTCTGATGGGTTTTTTGAATTTCGGAAAGATGTAAGCATTCGATTGCAATGTAAAAGGGGGTGGGGGGATCTATGAGTTTGTAGAATGTTTTTTTGTAATCTTCCTTATCTTTTTACTTGTAGGAACGTGTTTGGATTATTTCCTGTTTCATCTCTGATAACTTGTCCCAGAGATATTAACTGATGGGATACTAAGAATTCGTCCTTGTGTTTAACCTGCTGTTGAAATTACAGGGTTTGTGATCTCCTAAAAGGGTGAGGGCGGTATCTACTGTTTTCTTCCAAGAAGAGTCATGGCCTCCCAGTAATGTCCAGAACGACTAAGAGTCTTTAAAAAATCTTGAGGGCCCATGAAAATTCAGTTCTCAAACTTAAAGCCGGAACGTATATAAAATTTTTCTTTAGGAATATTGCCCATAAATCCTCACTTCTGCGGAGTCTCAAAAACCAAGAAAAGTTTAGGGTCATCCAGACAGATTCGATTGGTTTCAGCCCTAAACCCCACTGAGATGTTGGAGCCATCATACGGTTGCTTGAGACATATGCTCTCTTACCTCCCCAAATGAACTTTTGTTGCAGTTCTTGCAATTGGGTCTTAGCGGTGCTCGTGAATGGAGTATACCTCAGTAAATGTACAATCCTGGGAACTACGATCCCATTCCAAATGTTGATTTTGTCCAAAATATTCCAGCACTGACTGTCGTAATATGCTTTTGAACTACGGACGGAATCTATAATATTTTTAAATTGCACTTAGCCGCGGTTTCAGAGCCGTTTTTCGATATTGTTATGCCAGAAGGATGGCTGAGGAAGAGTACTTTAAGGAAGGAAACGATTCCACAAGCGAAGACTGTATAGAGGTGATAACTTATGTCTTTGTTTCGTTCATGACGAGGCCAGAATGGGTTGCATAATTGTTTAAAACTTTAAATGTCATTTTTGTAGACGATGATATTTATTCGCATGTGTCTTCATAGAAGACTGAAAGATCGTCAGCATACATTTGCGTAAGTCTGGGAGGAGCAGCTTGGCTATTTAAGTGGAAGAGATTGTTGACTGCCATTAAGAAGAGGGATGGTGAAATGGGGTCTCCTTGTTTACAACCTTGCGTAATCTTAAATGAAAGTCTTCGTCAACTCGATGCCGTCCACGAAAATGAGTCTCTTAGAATTGTACCGACCATGTTTATAAAGCCCATGGGATATCCGTATCCTAGGAGTGAGCTGAATATGAACTTGTGGGAAATGGAATCGAAGGCTTTATTAAAGTCCACCAACAATGTTGCAAAATCCCTTCCATGATTCAAAGAGCGATCAATTAAGTCCAGAATAGAACGAGGTATATTCTCTGCTCTTCGCCCCTTCATGAAGCCTTTTTGTGACTACAGATGATAGAGGGAAGGATTTTGACGAATCGACTGTTGATAATACCGGTAAGTATTTTGTAAGATGTGTTTAGTAAGGTTATTGGTCTGTAATTTGATAAATTCAAGCGATCCTTATCTTTTTTTGGAATCAATTTTAAGAAGCCATCGCCTATAAAAGCAGGAACTGCCCCGTAATTCAATATTTCGCAGTAGGTTGCTTCTAAGATAGGAGCTAGTTCCACGGCAAATTTTTTGTAAAATTTGAAAGGCAGACCTGAAGTCCCCGGAGATTAAATTTCTTTTTGTAGCTTCTTATGTAGTCGATAATTTCCTCCTTCGTGATTGGCAATTCCAATTCGGTTAGATTTATTCCCCATGTCTCTGTGGATATTCATCTTGAATATCTTTGGTTTAAATTTTTTCTTGCTTCTTTCGCCACTTGAGACAAATAGAACAAGTATCGTCTGTCTTGCATTCCCTGCATTTGTAGAGAGCTGAGTAAATGAGGCGATTTTTTAACCAATCTGAACAGGTGAGTTAGTAACTCTACCTGTATTTGTTCTTAATGCTGAAATTGTTCTTAGGCTCTGAATATTCTTTTCGGAGGCTAAAGAAGGAATTGTGCACTACAAATTATTATCAATCAGGTCAGATCTCGCTCTCAATGCCGCACCAAACTGTCTGCGATCTATAATTTCGTCCAGTTCTGCTTTCACATCCATTCTGTTAGCGTTGGTCCTATGTAAATGACTCAGACGATCCAGAATGGCTCTTTGACGCCGAGCTGCTTGTTTTCCCTTTTCTATAAATATTTTTTTAGCTCTACTTTCAATCCTTTTAAGTGTTGAGCACGGTGAGAGCCAGGTTCTCTCAAGAAGAGCTTTGCTATCCCTAATAATATCATTTATTCCGCTACAGGTATCCTCATTCTCAAGTAATGAAACATTCAATTTCCAAATCGAGTTTCTGGCCGAATTAAAGGTACTAAAATGTGCCAAGATAGGTGAATGATCTGAAACATGAGGGGGTAAAACTGTGAAGTCCGTGATACGAATTTTTACTATTCGTTTATTTATGACTTTTTAAATCTCTTTTAACTGCTCTTATTTGAAAAAGGAATATCATGACGTCACTAAATAGTTGTAAAAGAAGGAGTTAATGACTTTTATGATATTATCGTTTTGTTATTAAATAATTAATTGACTAGTATTCCTCCATATGTCAATGTTTACCGGTGTTCTCGTTTGGTAAGTAAGGTCGCTTTGACTTGTCGGATGGCTTCAGGGCTCCTTGATTCAAACACTTCAATGTATGTATATCACTCCTTGTCTGCATATCAGCCTTGATACTCTTTTAATGAATAGTAAGGGAGGACGTGATATTCAGACATGACAAAATGGATGCTGTTGAGCTGAAGGCTTCGGAAGGATGAATGACTTTTATATTTTGTAGACTTTTAAGAAGGTCATATATATATATATATATTTTTTTTTTTTTCTCATGATTCATTTATTCAAAATTAACACATCAAACAATACAATAACATCATACTGTTAAAATTTTCAGTCGATCACAAATAATAAAATTATAAATATATATAAAACACGATAAAAGGAAAAAACATAGCACAGCGTAATATAACTTCATAAATATACTTCATAATATTGTTTGAATTCATTGAGAACTGTTGGGATAATTGTTTTTTTATTTCTTTTCCTCCATATCTTAAGGCTGCAACAATCGTTTGCAATTTTGCGATACACTTGGAGGCTATTCTAAAGACTATGGTTGTTTCTTTGAAGCCATAAAGTTTTTCTTCATTCGTGGGGTTCCTTCCGATGTGATGTTTAAAGGCTGTGTCTAATATTTCCCAAACATATTTTAGGTCTATGCAATCTCTGAACTCGTGGGCAGGCGTCTTGTTTATTCCGCATGCCGTGCATATTTCTTCCTTTTTTGTGTAGTAAACTCCACTCACTAGTCTATATTTAAGGTAGCATTGTTTCGATGTAAGAAGGGGGTCAAAAATTAGCTTTACGAGGGTTCGTTTTTCTTCTGCATTCCCCTGTGGTCTTATACGCTTGATGAGATCAAATGGTTTATTGTTATTCGTCAGTCCCTCCCTTAGTTGTCTGTTCCCAACATTCATTGCTTCCTTTAGCGGGCGAGTCCTGCTAATCCGTTGAAAAGCTCCCTGAAGCGACTTTTTAAGCATGATAACGCCTGTGTTTGTGCTATGAGACACGCTCAAAACATCGTTAATTATTACGAGTCCTGCCTCCTCTCTGATCCCCCTGGGAAGCGAGACCTTTATCTCCGGGTTCCCGACCAATGGCCCGTTGGCTCCCATCTTTCTCCAGTAAACGGATATCAGCTCCGCTCCTGGAGCTATCTCCTTCCATGGCGAGGCGTTCGTCCCCCGTGTAATATCCTCTCTATGAGATGCCCAGTAGTGTTTGCTCCAAGGGAAATCAACGAGGTGCGCCCTCTTGTACCAGGAGAAGGTCATCAAGGCCCAATGGACTTCAATATTTATGAGTCCAAGCCCTGCCTCCGATCTCGGTGCAAAAAGTCTAGTGTGACCTATCGACTTTGGAGTTCCAGCGAAGTCGATGCTAATAGTCTTCCACCTCTGTGCAGTCCGTCTATCTAAGGGTGAGCATCTCAGAATGGGGTTGATTTTTGGAATAACAACCAGATTCCACGCCTTAATTTTATCGAGAACACTTAATTTGTGCTTTTTTAATTCTCTTATAGCTCTATCGATTTTGTCATCTGCCACGACCCTACCTTTTCGGCTCCAGTCGTTTATCGAGACCCAGTTGCCGAGCAATATATATATATATATATATATACCTGTTTAAAGATCTCAAGGGATCTCTTACAGCCTAAAGGGATGGATTTGTACACTGACTGCTAAGGCTCTTTTAATTTATTAAAGAATACATTAAATCTCAAATTCTCTTTAGTTTCCATTTTTTGGTTTATTATATACTGTAGTCGATAACATAGCTACGCTTTTCAGCGCCGATATATGATGCTTCGGTACTTCAATATTATCTAATACGTCAATGAATATTCAAAATATGGGAAAGTAAATTGATGAACGCATCAAATTGATATGGATTGTATTCGGTAAAACGTTGCTTTTCTTATCCTTTGCTTTAAGTACACTCGAAGCCCTTCTATCAATCATAATGTTATCTCTCTACAAAATAACTCTTTCACCTCTAGAACCAAGACGTACAAACTGAGCCTCCGCCTCGTTCAAACTTCTCAGACACCGTGAATCAATGGGTCATCTACGACGCCTATGTGGCCTTTGAGAAGATGAAGGAAGCCCAAGAAGAAAAGATAAAACCAAGGTCAAAGATGAAAAGTGCTCCAAGACATCTCCCGCACTCAAAAAACTACTGGACCTCGAAACATCGTCGGACCCAAATGATAAAATCAATAAGAAGCTCTTTAAAGCAGCTAAGATCCTGGAGCGCATGGTGAATCAAAACACGTACAATGATATTGCTCTAGGTAACAATCAATTGAACTGTTTAACGTAACGTAGTTGACCATATTCAAGGAAATGGATAAATATCTTTAATTACTCATTGATGAGGTCTATCTTTATGACTAAATTCATATGTAGATATCTACAAAAATTAAATATATTCGTAAAAAAGTTTTAATTGTATGTAAGAATATATAACAAGTGACCTTAATAATAATAATTGGAAAGCACACATGAGAAGAAACATTGAGCATCTTGAGTTAAATATTAACTTATGAGACGGCCTATGAATCAACATCATTCTCTTTTTCAACTATACCCAGAGCAAAGATAATATCCGACGTTTTCTTAGGGGATGTAAGAAGTAACATAGGACCTATATAATAGCTGGATATTCAATTGAGAGTAAACATTCAACCAGCTTGATAATTACGAAATGCAGTTCCAATGGCTGACACACACGTGGTATACGAGGTAAACAATGAAATTTACTTTGTAATAGAATACTTGGGAATAGAAGAAAGAAAATTCTACAATAAATACCAGTGACGTCACACCATGACGATCTTAAAAAGCTTTAATGCTTATTTATTAAACCTGCGTCACTGGTCAGTTTTTAATAAACATTCCCTGTATTTACTCCATGGCATTAGACATTAACTGTTCAAAAGATAATTTTTTCCTTCTCTCCTTGCTTTCTTACTTCAACATTCCTCTCTCTCTTCTTATTCTGTATTTAGTGCATTATAAAGGTTGCTAAAATAATGCAATGCAAAAATGGGCCCAAAAAACAGCAAATATTATATAAAAGAATATTGCTTCACTACATCCTTCAATACTTTCTATATCTCCTTCAATCGAGTTTTTTTATTATCTTTAAACTTGAATATGATCAGTCATTCTCATTACAGATATGATTAAATAAGTTACCCTTTACTCTATGTTATCTTAAGTAAAAAGTACCGAAATGTTACTATTTGCATGATTATCTATGCATGTTTCAATAGCCGTGTATAAGAGCCTAAGAATTATTGTGGTCATGGTTAAGATTGCTCAATAACAAATTACGTTATGCCTTAAGGTCTCTTATTAATATTCATGCGCTGACATTAGATATATTCAATTTAGCATGGGCCACGGTCAATTTTGATGTACATGTAGGTATTGTAGGCATTTTTAGTTAATTGGATGTTTTATAAGTTAATCACTCATTGTTCAAAGTTGCGGGGATAATTAAGAATTGATATTTTTAAAAGAATATTCAAGATAACTGATAATATATAAATCCAATAATGTCTTACAAGAGCCAAGCACTACAAAATCTATAACATCAATTAGGTCTAATCAGTTAAAGTTGTTGGCTTACTATGAAGAGGTCGAGTTTTTTTTAATATGTCATAAAAAGATCCCATTGGTTTCATAATATGTAATTGAGAGTGGAAATCAAATATCACATTCAAGTGCGGCTATTATTTAACAAAGATGTTTAATAATTATATATCATTGGTGAACCAGACTTGATCTAAAAATGTAATTAGTCCGAGGATCTTACATAATTGATCCCCTGTTCATTGGGAAAAAATGTTAATTTCGAGAGTGATTCATCCATTATATACTTTTTATTCATTATACAATCGTTCATATCACATTTATTCCTAATGTGACAGCCCATACCTTCAAATTATTTTTCCGATCCCTTGATTCATTTACACACACTATACTTAAACCTAAGAATTATCACATTGATGAATAAAAAATATAATTTAATAGTAAATCTTTACACTTTTAGACTTAATATTTCAAAATAAAGATACATAATAAACATATGTTAGTTGTTTTAGTTCTTTTTTATTGCGTTGAAGTCGATCAATTAATTTTTGTCATTAAATACATTTGTGATATTCTGCGACCGATCCTACCGACTGCGCCATGTGATATTCTGCGACCGATCCTACCGACTGCACCATGTGATATTCTCGGATCGGATGAATAAAGTTGGACAGGGAGGAATGTTGAAACCAAATGATCTTTATTACTTCAATGTAGATCAAAGAGTGAAGACCCCAAATATAAGGAGTCAGTCCCTTTTATAGTAAAATTAGGGAGGGGGAAATATACACAAAGAGTCTTGCATGAGCAAGAGTAAAGAGATGCACCCAAGCAAAGAGTCTTGCTTGAGCAAGAATAAAGAGATGTACATAAGCAAAGAGTCTTGCCTGAGCAAGAGTAGAGAGGTGTATGCATATGAGTTATACATACTATTACACATTTATAGGTTTTATTATTAATCAATGGCTGCTAGTTTTACAATAGAAAATTAATGCAATTTTTTTATATTCCAAAAAAATGTACTTGTTTTTACATCTATTTATAACTTTCTCATTAGTCTAGTATATAGCTCTATTATTAATTGTTTTTTTAAACATATTTGTATTATAAAGAGAAAGCATAAAGTTAATGAAATTTGAAACGTAGGTTCTGTTAAAAAAAAAATACTTTCTTGGGTGAAATATTTAACTAAAGACTACTTTTACGGGGAGTGAAATGTTAGAGAGGGAGAAAATAAAAAGAGAAGTCAAATTCAACAAAGACAATGCGGTCCAAGGGACTCCTTTTTTAATTTTAAAATCTAAGCAGCAATGCCATGCTTCGAAGTTTTTTAGTTAAAATAAATGACAAACCCCATTTTTAAACCAGATTAAAAGGAAGTGTGATAGGCTAGATTTAAGTTTTAAACCAAAGGATGTTTTAAGATTATTGAAGAACCAAAAAAAATCCTATTCTTTATACTGGTTAAAATACAGAATAGCAACAAACACTTTTTGTTTTGGAAGTATATATGGCAGGACTCGTGGGGAAGCGTTGTGTTTCTTTTGCAAAGAAAAAAATGAAACGAGCAAGCACTTTCTCTGTGAGTGTAACACACTAAAAGAAATATGGGATATGGTTGTTAAAAAAAATTATATGAAGTTTGGCCATGTTTTAATCACGAAAGGAATTGTTTTATTTAATGGCCCTGATAGCACGGAAATAAATTTTATTGTAACTAAAATACAGATTTTACTTTATAAATTAAGAAGCACAAAATCCCCCCTATCGAAAAATGTTTTTAAATATGTAGATAGAATTGTTGATGATGTTTGATTTCGTTTTGTTTAATATTAGTTGTGTGAAATTTTATGTTCGTACGTGTAATGAATAAGTTTTTTTTATGTTTGGTAACATTCAAGAATAAATGTTGTACGAAAGTACAAAAAAAAATGAAACGTAGGTTTATTTGCTCATTACTTTTGAGATCCTCAAGTATGTATGTTCCTTTGTTGAAAGAAATAATAAATCTCCAAATGTAGTTCTATTTAAAAACTTACTATAATTATTTTACTAAGCATTCAACATGAGAATACCTTAAGTTGTAATAGTTTCAACGAGCTGCAACTCTGTATTTTTCCATCAAAGAATATATACATAATATAGTTTTATTATGACTTGTATGGATTATCTAATTCTTTGATAATGAATACTATATTATGCAAAAAAATAAGTGTCTTAAATTAGTGGCCCAATCATAACCAGAACAGAAAAATGACTGTCATTTTGAGCTGTTTTAAATTCAATTCAACATTTTTTTAATAATTGAAAAATACTTATTTGCGATGGTGACTGGAACAGTAGTTTATGTAGGTGACTTATGAATACGCATTAGTGCATTAAATTTAGTCCATCGAACCTAAACTCTAACAAAACCCCAATTTCGAGAGTCGAATCCCTACCTGCAAATTTCAAGATATGTAGTTCGTCAAACTTAAAATATTTTCAATGAAGTCGTTTCTTAAACATAAAGAGTCGAGAAAAAACTTGGCGATGCTCATCATATTTACATGGGTGCAAAAACACCACTCAACCCAATATAAATGTTATACTATATCTTTTTAGGTTAAAAAATATATTTATAAATTATGGTTTCATTGTTTTGATTGCAGATTTTAAATATGGGAGGATGCCTCGGATGAGTTCGAGAGCATGAGGGCACCCTTCTTCCTTTATGGAGGTTTCATTTCGAAAAGGCCAAAAACCTGGAGATTACGAGCCTCTGTTGGAACCCATGCTTCAAAGACTTATTTGCTGCTGCATATGGATCCTGTAAGTATCCCCAATTTTTAATATCTTGCGTGCAGACTGATGACATTTTAATTTACAGATGACTTCTATGCCAAAGACGACTTTGGAGTAGTTGTATATTTCTCTCAAGAATCCCTCTTATCCTGAGTACCTTTGCCTCTCGGAGTCAAGTGTGATGACGGGGACATCCATGTGGATCATCCCCACATGGTTGTTACGGGAAGGACTGATGGAAACGTGGCTGTATACAACCTCCAGCTTGATAACTCCAAATACCCTTCTTATATCGTCGGCTCAAACGGAAAGCATAGAGACATTGTTGGCATGTGAAATGGGCAAAGGTTCGTTTTCAATGGGTATAATGGCTATTAATTAATATGTTCAATATTTAATTTTTTATTATTATAAATAAGATAATAACTGATAATAATTAGTTAATATATAATATTAAGCGGTTAATAAATAAAATAAATTATATAATATACTCTACGGAAATGGTACAGTTACAAAAAACCAAAAAAAGTTGTTCAATCTTTTTGCAGAGTTCTTGAGCTTTCTTTTGTTTTGTGTGTCCCGAGGCTAATTTATTTTCTTGTTGTTCACAAACAATATTTTGTAACAATAAATTTTATGATTTTCCAGTAGAAAAAAATATTACCATTTTTAACAAGAAAAATAAAATTTAATACAAAAAAGGAAAAATTATTTAAAAGGAAAAAAATGCTATAAATATTAAAGGGGGTAAACTTCGAAATGATTAAGCAAATTTATAAACGATGAGAATACAAATCTACAAGGAAGAGTTTATTATATTTAATCCATTATATTTTATAATGCATTTGAAAATATCAGCTGGAGACAATATATACGGCTATAAACAAATTTATTGAAAGTAAAAATAAAAGCTTCTTCGTATTTTTACATCTATCCTTGAATTGATTTGTAAAAAAATATATAAATAAAATAACAAAAAGTCATTTCTTTGGCATTATTTGTGATCATTTTCTTGTAGCAATATACAATAGTTTGAGCCAAAAATGAACGTTAGATTTGGCCTAACTTTATCATATATATACAACCGATTAACATTTTTATTTAAAATCAGTTGTCACATAAAAATATACCCCCTAATTTTAGTCGTTCAATAAAGTACCTTTTTCTAATCATTGCCTGCTAAATCTAGCTTTAAAAACAATTTGTTTTTTATAAATCTAAACAATTACCTTATTTTGACGCTACAACTCTTTTTCATTGCTAAATTAGTCTTAGTATCTTGGATTACTTAAGAAAAATATAGATTGTTACGTAAATAGTTTGTGATTGGATATAAAAAGGTATTTAGTGTTAGTCGTTTGTTAAGATTTGGTATTCAAACATGATGTAACTCTATCAATCTTATTCATCTATTTTTGTTTGAATCGAATAGAAGCGTAACAATATTATGGTTTAGATGATTCCAATATATATATATATATACTTTTCCATAATATAAACATGTCTACAAATATATTTTCAGGACAACCTCGACGGATATTTAAACTTCTATTCCATATCTGGAGATGGACGTGTCTCCAATTGGACCATGGTGAAAACGGCTCTTTGGTGCACGGATCTCCTTAAAATCCCCTTCACTCGACCCTTGAGAACTTTTCCGAAGTCTCTAAGCACCTTCGGGACGGGGGGCGATTTATAGCATTCAATCCTGAGGATGAAACCTCTTTCCTCGTCGGGACGGAGGAAGGCCTCGTCTACAAGTGCACAACCGAGTACAGCTCCAAATTCCTCATGACCTATCCCGCTCACAACACACCTCTGTCCACCATTGCATGGAATAAATACGTTCCCTCTATTTTTCTCACATGTGCTGCAGAATGGATGATCAAAATGTTTGAGCAGAATCGTCGTAAGTTTTGAAGTAAAATGTGTCATGCAAATACTGATATTTATTCTTCTGAATGTTAACGTATGACATATGAAACTATTGACTCTTTACTATACAAAAGTAATCTATAAAATCCTGATTTACCTTTATTGTAGATCAAGGTTATTTTATTGTAATGACACAGATACTCTTTATGTAGATGTGTTCTTTACTTACTTCTCGTATTTTATAGGTGTATCCTTTTCAAATATCAGAACTGAGACTCGGTAAAAAAAGTACTACTGGTGTCAGTAGTCGGTGGTTAAGTGTCTTTAATTGATATCAGTAATTTTTTAAAGAAATATACTATTTTTGGGGGGGTTAGATATTCATAAAGTACTAAAAAATCCGTATATGCTAAAGGAGTGCAAAAAAACGTAATTTTCTTTTAGATTTGAAATTTGAATAAAGTGTCCTGTTAGAAATCTATTAAATTTTTTGGCATGTTCTATTTCTTCTTTCGTTCCCCAATTGATGAATTATTTAATCCTGGTCTCCAATTGCTTTTCCGAATTCATAGAGTATTCCTTTCAAACCGTCCATGTCAATTTCAGAGCCTTTTTATTTTTTAAAGTAAATACTTGCTAACTTTATAATTACTTGGCTTGCCATCTATCATTTCTTCTTTTGTAGGAAACCCTTATTCATGTTTGACCTCAATTCCAAGTGGGGGATATAGCCTGGGCTCCGTATTCCTCAACAGTTTTTGCTGCTGTCACAGTGGACGGAAAGGTACATATCTTTGACTTGCATGCGGACAAGTACCATCCCATCTGCGTTCAACCCGTTGTTCCACGAAAGAAGGCCAAGCTCAATCATGTGTCCTTCAACCCGCATCATCCAATCCTCATCGTTGGAGATAGTCGGTAAAAATAAGAAGAAAAAAAGTTTTTCATGTAGCTATATTTTAAAGAAATTGAGATCAGACTGAAGATTCTTAGTGGGGAGGCAAATATATAGTTTTGAATAAGTAAATAGGGAACGTCAATAACAAATCTCTCCGGCATTTGGGGGACTACAAAAGTAGGTTCCCAAGTGTATCATCGTCCAACAGACTGCATTATTATTTCATTATTGTTGATGGATAACTCAAGACCCTGTTAATTATTCTTTTAGAAAATAAAATATTTATTGTTTATTCAAAAACAGTTCAAAATAATAAAAAACAACATAAAACATAAATAAATAATGTTTAACAAAGTTGTTTAAAATGTTTATTGAAGATGGTAAAGCAAAATAACCGTCTCAAAATTAATTAAACTATATAATATAAAATGCACAAATTCAATTAAACATTTATGTTTGAGCTGCCCGTGATGGCTCATAATATGTAAGGGTTAGGTATTTAGGTAACTTTTTTTAGATTCGTTTTTATAAAAAAACATTTATAAATAAAATGTTTCCTTTATATATACAGCTTTGTTTTTCTACATGACTAAATACACGACAAATGTTTTCACAAAAAATTATTTTAAAGATTCCATAAATATCTTTATGATTCCGTAAAATATATTTTTTGCTTTAATATTTACCATAGTAAATAGGTAATTAAAGTTATATCCATTAGGGAGACGATTTATGTATATATATATATATATATATATATATATATATATATATATATATATAATATAATATATACTATACGAACATGTTATAAAAAAAACGAATATGTTATTGAAGTAACAATATTAATAATGTCGGTCGAGTAAAAGATATATGTTAATTTGTTTAACAACTCACACTTATTAAAATAGTTTGTAACTTTTTAAGTGCAAAGCATATTATATTGGAGAAACTGAAGTGATTGTTTCATCATCTGGAGTTTTACGAAATCTTTCTATTTTTTGACGTTACAGAAAAAAATATTTTTTCTTCAACTTACAAACTGTCAATGCTTAATAACGTGAAGGAGAAGCATCATTTTTACCATGAATTATGAACAAAATATAGAAAATTGATATGAAAGCGTATACTCATGAAATATATTCAAGAATATTCCTGTATAAACATATAAATTTGAAGTTCACATCTCTGTTTTATATTTTAAAATTATTAATAGAAGCAAAAAAAAAATTAAAAACTTTTTCCTAATTATTACAGAGGCTACGTGCAGTGTCTTAAGCTCTCACCAAACCTCCGTAAACAAACCAAGGACATACGAATGGCCTTATCCAATAAGGATCCAAAGAAAGCCCTCGAATTAGAGAAGAAAAAAATGGAAAGCCTCCTTGCCATGGTAAAGGACACCTCTGACTCTATTCCAAAGTCAAAGTCGGGAAACTCTCCTGAGGATTAATCTTTAATCGATATATTACTAGTTAATTTGGTTTTAAGTCTACGATAGCTAATAAATATGTTTATCTTCATTCTAAAATAGTTGTAATATGATCTTATAGGACGATATATTCAATAATAATTTTTCATATATTTAAATGTGGTACTATTATGAGTTCTGAATCAAAAAATAAGTTTAGATAACTCTCGATTACTAGGGAAACATATTTAGAAACTTTAGGAATTACAAAGTTTTATTTATATTTGTTGTCTCACTATCAGATGTTTGAACATTTCAAATATATATAATTCCGGAATATAAAAATTGTAATATGATTGTACACTATTAAAAACTTTATTCGAGTGGAAAATACATTAAAAATAATTCTTATAATTTAAAAAAAGTATGAATCACATTGAGCAACTGCTGGTTGTGCATGGGAGATGTTCACAAATATCATCATTTCTCTCCGCATAGCGTAATTCGTAGAGCATAAAGTCAAAAAAGCGACTGCTTCCTCCAATCAAGAGTATGGGGTCTCTGCACAACAATTTGAGCCCTGAAAGTACATAATATATTGAGTTTGCGTTAAGGGGATGTGCACACTGTTATATGTTGAATGGTATATATCATAACAATCAACTCTAGAGGCATAATTCTTATTAATAGACATTGCCTTATAACAATAAAGCCAATTATTGTTATTTTATTGATTTGATTTTTATGTATAACAGTGACATTTACGGAGTATTTTTTACTCTATTCCATTGTAAAAAATAAAATTTCGATTTCTAAGCAACCTTATAATTATTAGATCAAACCGTAATACTAAAATGCTAGCGCAATATTCAAGTGAGTTTTTAATATGTCTTACTACGTATTGTTTTATTATATGTTTTTATATTACATTTTTATGGTTGTGGAAAAAGTATTAAAAAGAATATGATTTATTTTTATGTGGCATGATTGGTGAAACTAGTATGCTATTATACATATATACTACACTAAACAGAGAAACGGGAATTAAAAATAATTATTGACTGACGGCCACGAAAAGCAATATGCTTGATGGCTATATTCGTAATATACTGGCACCTGTGTTTATATTTGCATCAGGTGTTAAATAATGTTTTAACAATATATATATTATATTCTCGTGCTTCAATGATCGCGTATGTTGTGTCTTATTCCACTAAATCGTCCAGCCTGCGCCGCAAAATACCAAATATCTTTATAACATACAGGAGTGCAGTGCTTATTTTATCCTTTTTGGTAACTGCAAGTCTTAAAGGTGATACAGGTTTAGAAAAGGATAACAACGAAATTATTCACTTCAATGGTGGTAATTAATGATTTTCTTTTGATTAATGATATAGGCAAAGCTTTATACAAAACTTTTCCACCATTTTTATAACATTGCGTCTTTGTTAAACTGATGTATACTTTTACTTCTTTGTTTTGTTACTATGACTTCTTTCTGTTGAAAAAGAAGAAATGCAGTCCAAAACCTCAAACTGTATGGACATTCGTGTGATTTTTATCTTCATAATAAGTATTTAACAACATTTCTATTGTTTCCCTTTCTTAGTTTAATCTTTGTACATAATATATAAAGTAGTGATTTTATATCTAATACCAATCTATATATATATATATTTAGTATTTCTACCAATAAAACACGGAAGAATCCGAAAGGGTTCTTTATTCTCACTATAAGACTGAGTGTACACTGCCAGAGCCCTTATCAACTCGCTCCAGGATCATGACGTGTAGGGAATCACTACACTACTCCCCTCCCGGTTTAAAGTTTCGTCGCACGGATAATAAAACGAAAATAAAATCGGATGAAATATGTACAAATAAAACTTAAAATAATTGTCATTACATAGAAACATATGCTGCTTTTAAACGATTTAGAGATTGTTTGGTAGAGGTGCCTCTTCTGTTGAGAATAAAATAATCGTCATGCTTTTCCAATATCTCAAAAGGTCCCTCGTATGGCGTCTCGAGGGGTCCTCTGATTGGAGGCCTCATTATGAAAGCTTTTTTCGCCAAGCGTAGCTTCTTCTCCTCCGGTGATGTTTCATGACTTTTTGGGATGTGGTGGTTCGTATTAAAATTACAATTGGTAGTTTTTTGTCTACCGAAAACATCTGGAAGCGAGTGAGGACGAATTTCTTCTCCATACACTTCCTGAGCCGGAGATATGCCTGAATCAGTCCGAGGTGTCGTGCGGAGATCCAGAAGCACTCTATGAAGTGCCCTAATCCAATCCTCGGAGTTTTCTGTAAGGCGGGCCCTTAAGGCCTCTTTAAGTGTCCTGTGAGCCCTTTCTACGAGCCCATTAGCCTGAGGGTTGTAGGGCGTTGTAAATTTTTGGTTTATCCCCAAAATGTCACACATGTGCTTCCACAACTCTGATATGAATTGTCTCCCGAGATCCGAAGTTATTACGGACGGAACACCAAACCGCGATATCCACTCCGCTTGGAATGCTTCCGCTATCACAGGAGTTGTTGTGTTTGTGAGTGGAATTGCTTCCAGCCATCTCGTTCTCCTATCAATCATGGTAAGGACATACCTCATTCCGTTGACTGGAGGGAATGGGCCAACCAAATCGATGTGAACGTGGTAGAACTTCTTCTCAGGCACATCAATTAAAGTTGGCTTCTTATTTACATGGGTGATGACCTTGGTTTTGGCACATGTACCACATTCACTAATATACTTGCGCACATCATCTTTGAGGGTTTCCCAATAATACGACGATGCCAGTCTTCTTGTTGTTGCCTGCGTACCTCTATGGCTTTCCGAATGTACTTTTTTAATCACTTCAGCAACAAGTGAAGGGGGAACAACTGGCCGAGGAATGGGGTTGCGGATGTCACAAATAATATCATAGCCACTTACATCATGATGGCGGCGGTTTATATTCAGGGTTACTCCTTCATTCTCCTGGAGTTCTGCGAATTCTGCCCAGTTAACGACATCAACCATTATATTATTAAGTCTGGATAAAAAGTCTGCAGGTATGTTATCTTTGCCACTTATGTGATGTAGTGTTGCTCCATACTCCGAGACTTCTGCAAAATAGCGATGGACTTTATTGGACCAGGTAGGATTTTTAGACTTGATGGCGTCAATGAGGGGTCTGTGATCGGTAAAAATTGTAACAGATCGCCCTTCAATAAAGTATTTGAAATGACGGAGAGATTCTCTGACGGCAAAAAGTTCTCTCTCAAAAGTCGAGTATCTCGACTGTGTTGAATTTAGGGCCTTACTGAAGAAACCCAACGGAAGAAACCCTCCCTTTTTGTCGCGTTGCTCCAGGACTCCTCCAATCGCCTTGTCCGATGCATCCACGGTTAGGAAAAGTTCTCCCTCCTGAGAGTAGTGCTTCAGAGTAGCGACAGATGACAGTGTGTCCCTTAACTTGAAGAATACATTGTTGCCCTCTTCCGTCCACTGAACAACATCACTTTTCACACTAGGGAGTAATTTATACAGAGGGGCTAATAACTCACCCATGCCAGGAATGAACCTCCGGTAGTAGTTGACCATTCCAATTAATTTGTGCAAGTCCCTACCCTTCCGAGGCCGATCAAGTTTGAGGATTTGCTCAAGTTTCTCTTGTATTGGGCGGATGCCACTTCCACTGATGACATGTCCAAGAAACTCGATCTCAGATTTGCAGAACATGCTCTTTTCCTTGCTATATGCCAGGTCGTTGACTTTTAATATTTGCATTACCTGGTTGATGTGGTCATGATGCTCCTCCTCAGTTTTAGACGCTATCATTATGTCGTCAATATAGGCGAACACAAAATCCAATCCTCCAAAGAGGGAGTCCATAAGTCTTTGGAAGGTATTGCTAGCATTGCGCAGACCAAATGGCATTCTTATAAACTCATAGAGTCCCATGCAAGTAGTAATGGCCGTCTTCTTGGAGTCTTCATTGGACATAGGGACCTGGTAATAAGCACGCATAAGATCCAATTTAGAAAAAAACTTACAACCTCCAACATTTCGTATAAAATCGTGAATGTGAGGAATCGGGTATCGATCAGGAAGTGTGAGAGTATTAAGTTGTCTATAGTCACCAACCATCCGCCACGAACCATTTTGCTTTTCAACGAGGTGAATGGGAGAAGACCAATTGGACTTGGATCTCCGTATGATGCCGGCAGATAACAATTTTGAAACTTCCTCCTTGACTATGGCTTCCTTCTCCGGAGTTAGTCGACGAGTTCGAGAAAAACAAGGACTTCCAGAAGTGAAAATTTCATGGATTACTCCATGGCGAGGCTTGGGACAGAATTCCATTTCAGACTTGTAGGTAGGAAATCGTGTTAGCAGTTTAGCAGCCACGTCACAGCTTTTTTCAATTACTGAACATACCGGCTCATTCAGTTGTAAAGCCTTGAGCCTCATATTTACTGATAGCTTGAAGTGGCTAAGAAAATCAGACCCAATAATTCCATAGTCCATATCTGCGACAACGAATTCCCACTGCACTCTACCAACAGGATCGAACTCGACCCATAACTTCTTCAACCCATAAGTTTTTACAGGAGTTCCATTGGCTGCTACTAACTTAGGTGAAGGACGTAACCGATGATCAGAGAAGAGCATCCGTGAAACGATCGATCGCTGAGATCCCGTGTCTACAAGAAATTTTGTCCCATAACTATAAATAAATAGGAGGCCATTGGAACATACAAGGTTGTTTTGCGGAGCACGGATGTTTAACGTCGGGATGAGGGCCCGACGATTATTTAGTTTTTTGAATGGGTAAGCTTAGGGCAAATATGGGGAGTTTCACACTTGGTCGCCTTATTCCCCCATTTCCAGTGATAGAAACATCCACGAGGTTTCTGCTGCGGTCCCTGAGGAGTGCTCCGGGAGAGATTGATGTTATTAACTTCTTCAGAGTTACACGCCAGAGTTGTATTGTATTTAACAATTCTGGTAAACTCCGTTAACGTCAGGTCCGCAAATTGGACGGAGAGTCCTGCTCTTTTGCTCTCCGGGAGGCTCCTAACGAGAATTTGTTTGATAATCTCCTCGCGGACATCCGGAATGTTGGACAGGTAGTCCTTAGCACGGCTCACGATTTCATTTACAGAAAACCTACCAGGAGCTTCGATGAGTTGGAAGAGCTTCTCAATTTTATCTTGGGTGGATATCTTATGCTCATCCAGGATCCTAGCTTTGAGATCGGAGTAAGGAGTCTCGCTCTCTGCTTCGTCACATTCATCGTCGAAGAGATCCAAAACTTTGTCATCAATTCCTGAGAGCAAATGATTATATTTTTCCTGCTCATTTTCGATTCTATAGAGGGTAAATTGCGCCTCCAGACGCCGGAACCAAGACTTGGGCTTACTTGGCCAGAATGGGCATATTCTGAGTTGCCCCACGATCTGTGTAGGCTCTCCGTTTGCGCTAGCCCCAGATTTGGGCATGTCGGGGTCACCAATTTAGTATTTCTACCAATAAAACACGGAAGAATCCGAAAGGGTTCTTTATTCTCACTATAAGACTGAGTGTACACTGCCAGAGACCCTTATCAACTGGCTCCAGGATCATGACGTGTAGGGAATCACTACATATATATATATATATATACATATATATTCCACATAATGTAACTAAATACCTTTGGACCACTTTGAAATAAGTTTGTGACACAATTTGTGAATTATTGACATCCATCTATATAAAATTAATCAACTTTTAGGTCAGCAACATTTTCATTTTCGTGGATGTGCTTCTTTACTTTGATCCTTTAATTTTTCCGAAAGAGTTCAGATGGAAAGAGAAGTCATCGTAATATACATTAAAAGGAATAAAACAAAATAAAATCATCCGTTATTTATGATATTAATGTTAGTCATTTTATCTCCTTTTTATATTCCCATCCACAATTTATATCAATAAATTAAACATCACAAATTATGAATAAATTTATATGAAGTTTTGGATATATTTAATGAATGACTGTGCAGGATTATAGCTATTAAGAATGCCACCTGATTAAGAAAGAAAACAACTTTTCAGGTATTTGATGACTCCTCTATCACTTTTAGACTCTTTAGTTATTCCTTTAATCTTGAGTAATTTAAGAATTTAGTTTATTAACAAAAAAATTAGTAATAAAATATGGAGATCGATGGTCAAGAGTAAGAGTAAGTCAATAAAATATTGACTTACAGGAAAACGCTGAAAATGCATGGATAGACACGCAATAATCTAAATATTGTACTAACAATTTGAAATGCTAATAATTATTCGGGTTTGTATTATTTTATTCAATTGTTATTATATAAATTGTTGGGGAATATTAGTTGTTTTCCAAAAAAAAAAACCTTGCCCATCATGAATTTGATCGTTTTCCCGTACTTTATTATTTTCCTTTTTTGTACAATTTTTCCCTGTGACAATTTTTCTTAGACACTTTTCCTTTGTCCCTTTTTTCAGTATTGATCCTTTCTATAGAGAATGTAGAGTGCCGAAGCAACGTATGGTTGTACTGCCTATTGGGGATATTTAATAGATATCCATTATAGGCAAAAAAATGGCGACCGAAAGAACTAAAGAGAAAGAGAGAGTGTGACTTCATATTTTTCATCATGAAATAAATAATGATGTGACGTCATCGGACTCTCTATTTGATGGAGAAATGTATAATATAAATATGAACTCTCTCTCTCTTTTTCTGACGTTGTCTTTCTCCCAACAATGGAGAGCTAATAAATATCCTGAAGTGTAACACAACCTTTCATTAACTTACTACTTACTTGCTGATACGGATATTTCATTTCGCTGCTCCGCTTATTTTTACTTTGATAAATCGGAACGAGCATTTCCCCAATGTTTGTTGTTAAGAATCTGTGACGTCCCAAGTTGTCTCTTGTGTCAACTAAAGATGTATGAGGAGTTATAATAAACTAAACTACTATTCACTAAGCAAGGCTTTCTTCCTTACTGATTTTATCTTAAGACCATGGGTGCATTTTGATAGCTCCATCTCTTCGTTTCCACCTTTGGACATTGTATCACAAAGATTCTTATCCTTCTTTTTTCCCCCATCAATAATTTTTCCAATGGCGGCTTTGCTTAAAACAATCCTGGAAACATACAAAAAACTCGTCATTGATCGACTCTCCGTATGGAGGCTGCTGGCCTCTAAAAAGAGAGGATTATTGATTAAATTAACCTCACCAAAAAGATAATATATTTGGGGGTTGATAATAATTGATCGATAAAGTATCAATCATATAGCTTTGAATTATGTAAGCGGGAAGAATAAATTACAAAATGTCATTCTTCCCGCTTGCCGGAGTGACGTCATTAAAAATCGTCGGCAAGCGAGTAGTCAGCTCTCTTGGCAATATTAACGAATATATCTTGGAGTAGACCCTTCTAAGCATCTAGTCCTAAATCTTTATGACTCTGTACGATCCAAATCATAGAGATGCTTTGTGTATATATATACATATAGATGTATCACTGATAAATCAACTGGCCAGTGAGCTTTGAATGTCTACTGAATTAATCATGAGTGTCGAACGAAATCATAAAGAAATTTCTTTAAAATTATCTTTATTAAAATATGTTTATGTATATATGTATATCTATACATATATATAAATATATAAGTATATATATATACCATAAATTTAATTAGTATTGTGAATACGACCCATGTTAGATTAAAGTGATTAATAATGCCAGTTTATGTCAACTTTCTTTAACTTTACTATTTTTATTTGTTCCCTTCCCCGACGTTTATCATGACTGGATGCACAATAAATTGAATCAAAGAAGTCAAAAGCAATGTCGGAGTCAGCAGCTGGTTTTTTTTTTTTTGCTGATAAAACAAAAAAAATTAACAAGGTATTATTATTATCCCTTAACCAGTGAAAGTCAAACTAAGTCTTAAAGAATTAAAAAAGGATAAATATCAGAGTAATATCCAGTGACGTCATATTAAGAAAATACTTCGTGTTGAAACATAGCAAAGGGTAACGAAATCAATGTACGCTTATTGAAGGATTTATTTTTTCTATTCCCTACTTAATTGTTTCCCCATCTAGTGGAGTAGCCATCCTAGTTACCGAATATCTTTTAATTGGACTGAAATTTCCTATTGTTGAGACTCAAGTAGTTATATTGGTCGGTGGTTCCATAAAGTCATTTTCGTGTTTACCCTTTTTTGTAATATCAGCGAAAAGATATAATGAAACTATATTATTTGATTACATTGGTATCCTCATTGACTAATTGGTTCAAAACATAAAGTCCAAATTGCCAATTAAAAAAATACATAATTTAGTTTTGCGTTTAACTGGGGTCACAATATAAAATTAAAACATTTAGGTCTAATCAGTTGTGGAATTGTAGATAGTGTTATAACTTTAAAATCATCTCAATAATAATATTAAAGACACTTACCCAACCGAGACATATAAACAGTCTTATTGACTCCCCCATAATGTTCGGAGCCGAACCAAATTGGATCTGAGGGATTGAGATCATTTTCTTCTATAAAATGTCGAAGGTTCTCTGGCACAACAAAAGAATCATCTGCAACCTTAAGAAACCATTCCATATCGTTCCTGCAAAATAGATAGTAACATTAGGAAATGAAATGACTTGAAAGTCAGAAGACCAATCATTTTACTGATGCTTTGCCAGACGTAGTCAAGAGAGTCCACAACCTTGCCCCAATGCTCGCTATCGTGACCCTTGTACTCTATGAATTAAATGTCTTTTCCAAAGATTCAACTAGAATGAAAAATATTATAAAGTACATAGAGAGACGAGAACTAGTGAGAAAAATATAATAATGTTGCTTTGTTCACAGAGTAAATTAACTTTATTTACTCACCATTTTCAAAATTCTTGGAGGTTACGAAGTAGGTTACATCACAGCGCTTAGCCCATGTTATTAAAATACTTGTTGCGTGGCCCTTGAACTGTGCTGGATATGTATCAATTAGACATATTATATTCGGTTTCTTTCCAGACTCCGTTTCTGCAACATCAAATTGAATTACAATAACTATAAATACAATTAATTAAAAGATTAAATTTGTTTGAAATATAAAAAAATGACTTTAACGTAAAAGCAGGCCGCCCACCGAGTGACGTGGGCCCGATTTTTTTATGAATGTGCAAACTGTGCCCCCCCCCCCCATAACAACTGTAGGGCCCTCCCAAAAGCCTGGGCTTGCTGCCGGGCCTGCGTAAAAGTATCACTTAAAACATGTCGATAGAATATAACTTGAAAATGAAGAGGTATTCAAACAATTTCATTCGCAAAATTATGCATGCAACAACTGAGGATATTAAAATACCAGAAGTGAAAAAAGACAAGGAAAATAATTTTAAACTATTATGTTTATTTATGTTTTGTATTAAACACAATTTTCCTTTATTACTATTATATATGTATATATTTTATGCACGTTATAATAATAAAAACTTGCTGATGGAAAATACTTACCTTCTTGATTGCTTCGCTTAAGGGCTTCCTCATTACAATCATCATAACGCTACCAAAAGTAATATATAGCACAATTATACCAACCAAAATTCCCAAAATATATGACAATTTGATAGATGAAGTCCTCATTTTTATTTCCTTGATAAGCATACGTCAAGGATAGTGAGCCTATTGAGAGGAAATACAAAACAACTGGAATGTAACTTCTTTCATACAGGTGTAATTCGATAACATCCATCGTCAATTGAAAACACTCTATCAACACAATACACGTCCCCATACTCCTAAATTAGCGCAACAATTGTGAATTGTTTTAAAGGAAGGTGTCATCAACGTAGTTAATTGTAGGAGAAGTCTCCTCAGCAAACTGTTAAAGGGATTTCATGAACTAATAAAATAGAGGAAATCTGGGGTTTCATCTTCCGCTCTACACAAAAATGAATGTTCTTGATTATTGAGTATGGATATATATTTAGAAGTAGTGTTTATGAATTGATTCTGAAATATAATATTTCTTTAATTTCAAGGTGAAGTAAAATAGTTTAGAAGATTCATATATGGAACTAGGATAACATAGATTTCCTAAATGAGAATGTGTAATATATACTTTTTTTGAATTCTAAAAGGGGTGCTGGTTCTCAATCAGTGAAAGAAGATACTTGCACGGTTTTAGAGACTCCTAAATCCTCACCCTATTGTAAACTCAACTCGAGCTGAACCGTCTCATGTCCCACAACCTTCTGAAAAGGTTACTCAGGAGTAGGATGAGAGTATTATTCTACCACACGAATTGGAGTTTTTTCTGATCGGCGATCAATACCAATATAGCGGTATTTGATCGCTGATCGGAGTATCGCAAAAGGTCCTGATCTTTTTATCTTTTGATCGTAAGAAAATGACTAAAAAATAGCGATCGATCAATTTGCATAAAATAACTAAAAAAGAAAAAAATGTTTGTAATAAGGATTTTAGAGAAAACCTACATTTCTTAAAACTTAACTAGCTGTGACATGACATCGGTATCCTACAGACACTTTTGAATAAAAGTAATCAATCTACGACCTTCTCCGACGAAGTGAGGGATACATTTCTCACCTTTTCATCACTCCCACCGCCACTAGATGGAACAGTGTTTTTGATAGTGTTAAAAGGGCGAAATAACTCAGAGAGGAAAATCGAACTGCCTTCAATTCTCGCTCGCCGGAGCCAACCTCCCTTTTCTAACCGACAGAGACATTATATTCATGGAGGAGTGGTTGCGTGTAATGCAACACCTAGCCGCCGCCCTTGATGTGTTCAGGGAGACAAAGGGATATTTTTTGGCCATTTGCTACCTACGATCACCTATCTGAAGTTGTATCTTGACGAGGAGAGGGACAACGTTAAAAAATGCAAACCCCTAGTTGATTTCTTGGTAACTGGGATTGAAAACGGTTTGGATGGTTTTTGAAATGAGGGAGATGTTGGTCGCCTCAGCTTATCTCCTTCAATTCAAAGTAACATTTCTCAATGAAGAAATTCAACAAAGAGCCA
Source organism: Caligus rogercresseyi (assembly GCA_013387185.1). Classification (NCBI taxonomy): domain Eukaryota; kingdom Metazoa; phylum Arthropoda; class Copepoda; order Siphonostomatoida; family Caligidae; genus Caligus; species Caligus rogercresseyi. Next base: position 31,369,535 of record CP045893.1, read on the forward strand.
AAAGAGTTCTTTGAAGAGACTACATCGTTTGATGACCAGTTATACGGCCAGCTGTCTCAACACGTTGAGCAAGAATGTAATTTTTTCTTAGTAGAGCGGTACTTGGCTGATGACTCGGAAGGGCTGGACATGATATTAGCCTACTGGAGGGTGAAAAAGGCCTTTCGTAAATATAATGTATAATGCATATTGTTGGAAATAAAACCACAATCTCGATTTCCTTACTTTTGATGTCTTCGATCTCCTCTATAGCACGACTGAAGAAGTCATGGGGGATATTTAAATAGATTCTCTAAATCATTTGAATCATAAAATTAATTGAAATACATTATAAATATTAATAAACTTACTATTCCCCTCTGTCATTCATTATAAAAATATTTATAACACACATTTGACTTTTAGTTATATGTAATAACGAACATAAACCGAAGTGAAAGGAAAAAAAAGAATTATACGCAAAAATATGAAAATGAAAATTAGTACCAATAGGCGCCAACGTTCCCTTTTGGGAACATCCTTTTAAAAGTCGATTTAAGTCTACTAGAATATTAATATTACTCGCATATTTGGGCGACTACGGCGCCCATATGTTCGCCCTTCGGGTATGGGTAGGTTATGGAGCTAGTTTGTGAGTGAAATAGACCTTAAAGAATATAAGAGAGGGAGAGAGAAAATAATTTCCCGTTTTGTAAAAACATCCCTTATAAAAAGTTTGACTTTGTACAAAAAATATGTTTGAAGTCACTTGAGATGCTTTTTTCTTTTTCTATTTCTCTAACTCCTCCTCCACCTTTTCTTTTTTCCTCTCTTTACCTTGAAAAGTAGGTAGTAAAATCAGACAAGATCTGTATTTTTTTCCATTTCTGGTCCCAATACTTTGCAAATAATTTATTAGGTTCGTCTTGACCCAATGATTCCATAAGTACCTTCAAAGTTCCAATCTGACCATAAACGTGGGAGGAGATAGCGTGCGGACATACTGACGGACAGAGATTGGTGAATATTATATAGATTTAAAAAAGTAGTTTTATGTAAATCTTTAGTATATTTGCTTATCAAAAATCAGTTTCTCGTTATTTACAAATAGTATTTTTTTTCTAAGCTTTAATTCATAATATAAATTCATTTAATTTTGTTTTTATTGAATATGACGCGATGTAGAACACTTGAAAAGTATGTTCCCAAAAGGGGAACGTTGGCGTGTAAAGGGTTAATAAGCGTACACTCTTGATTTCAATCTTTAATCACCTAAGAGACTTTGAAAAAGTCTAGGTTCTAACACAAAAACCTTCCTCATTAACCCTAAACTAACCTACATTAGCCCGACAGTTAGTACAGAACTGAGGAATGTTCGAGGTTTTGTTCAAATCTAAACTTTTCAAAGTCCCTTAGGTTATTAAAGATTGAAACCAATATAGCAGTTAAATGAAATTTTAATCTATTCAAAAGTAAAAATGTAAAAAAATATATCACCATAAGTAATAGGTATAATCTCCGTGCATTATAACAGATCTGTACAGAAAAAATGCAATATCTTTTGTTCTTGTTGTATCTTTGTTATTTGGGTTTCTTTGCCAGACAGACAGTCAGACAGTTATTCAGGATTATTGGGGGACCCTGAACCGAGGAATGTTCGACGTTTTGTAAGTTCGACATTTTGTAAGGTCGACGTTTTGAAAGGTTGACGTTTTGTAAGGTCGACGTTTGTAAGTTCGACGTTTGTAAGTCGAAGTTTTGTAAGTCGACGTTTTGTAAGTCGACGTTTTGTAATGCAACCGTTTCGACACTAGTCATTGGGGACCTACCTCAACGTCGACATTAGTAATTTTAATAGCGGTGAACATACTTTTACCAAAAAAGTTTTTTAATCCAATAAAAGCTCTTCTAGTCAATGGTACTTCCACCATTGCAATTAGGAATTTAAGGAGCGACAGTTTCGACTTAAATATAAGTTGTCGTCAGAGATGTCCCTCTGCTCACTTCTTTTAGCGGCGGGGTTGTGGGAGCTAAGAAACACCATAGCCGAAAAATATAATGGCTTTGGAGCTAATTTAGGGTCTTCAAAATTCCTTTTAGACATGTATGCCGATGACATAACCTTCTATATAGAGAACAACTCTAAAGTGTAGCTAATTAAATGGATAAAAATAATATTAAATTTTATTAAATATTTTGGGAAAAGGTGGGGACAACTTGTCAACTCTAAGAAACGATTGTACTACCTCTTGGTACCCAGATGCTAATACTAAAATTTTCGACGTATATATATAAGACTCTGTGGAAATTTTAGGCATTCTTGGGGAAGGAAGAGTCCCTTAGATACTAACTGGACAAGTATCTGTAACTTCATAGCTGCAATATCCCATATAGAGGAAGTATAATTGTCAGGACAATGGAAAGTTATACAAACTATCATCCATGCTTTTTGTGGATATCCCTTTCTCACAATATTGAGGGATCTCATCAGTTAAATATCAAACACATCAAGGACACTCATATTGCTTCAGCAATTCTCTTTGGCCTAACTTTTAATGTTCGCAAGGCTCCTAACAAGACAAAAATCATGGAGATCGTTCTTTCTAGTTGACAAAAGCCTATTGGCGGAACGTTTAGCCACAGGAGATCTTGTCCGAGAAGATGACCTACGAGTGATTATGTTATCAAGAGCTTCTCGCTATTCTGCCCTCGTCATTAAGATTCCAGGGACCTCGGCTGGGAGCTGAAATTTTGCGGTGGGATCTTGTGAAATTCTTTCCATCTTGCGCCGACTTTTGAATTGACTTTTATGTTTTTACAGAGATTATAATTTTAGATACGTGTTGTTTTAATACTTGTTTTGTGTGTATTTTCTGTTTGTTAATATTTTTGAATAATGTGTAATGACATTTTCTTTGTTTAATAATTGTAAACTAAATGTATGTTCATATATATTTTTATATGTAATTACACAAAATTTCAATATAGTAAAAAAAATATGATGCTGCACAAGTGTATATAAAAGCCTTGCAGCTAGATGGAAAAGAGTGTTAATATCTGACACGGCTTGATGTGAAGCTCTTGACTTGTGGCACTAGACTATCAAATAGTAGTAGATGACCTATTGTGGGCCTTGCTTTAAGCGTTACTTCATCCTCTTGAAGAAGATAGTTGCTCATTATAACCCCTTGTATTACTCTCTGTAATTTATTTCGTATTTTATTGTTGTTTGAATATTTTTGTTCATATGTTTAGGATAGTTTCAAATTATATTACTTATTTATGACCTCCAACACTTTTTGATTTAAACTAATATTTATATTTCTAAAACACGTATTTTAGGACCTTATTGGACATTTTTTTAAATTAGGACCATAATAAGAAAACAAAGACATGTGTTGTTTACAGTATCTAATGAGATATGATGATCATTTTTTTGCTAATCGGGTGCATCGGCATATGCTTTACAATTTTTTATATTTATTTAATATTGTATGAGTTTGTATACAAGGTGGTTTAGTAATACATTATCAGGTATGCCAGGGAAAATAGAAAACAAATTGTCGCTCAAATGGGGCCATATAGAGTGTTTTTAGGGGCTGTTGTTGGGGCTTTGTTTTTGAAAATTGGCTACTTCATTCCCAACACATGAACAGGGTAAATGAGATACGTAAAAAATCTTTGCGTGGAATGTTGGTAGGAACAACATTTCGATCATGGCCAACATTTTCGAAGGGACCGTTACGTATATTTCTAAGTAGGTGTAGGAAGAGTCTTCCCCGTCCAAAAAAAATATAACTGAGAAGGCTGAATAAAGTCCTGACAGTCATTATTTCTGAAACGGCACATGAGTTAGCCAATGGCATTTTAGTGAGGACATTATTATGAAGCACATAGTGAAAAAATATTTGGAATTTATAGCTGGGCTCTTTTTCCTTCCTCATTAATAACTTCACACAAATAGCAAAATGTATAATGAGATGAAAAGAGAGGGTACAATGGATTAAACAAAGATATGGCCTATGTTACTCAAGCCTTGAAACTTGATATCTGCC
>CP045893.1:31373668-31399107 GCA_013387185.1 Caligus rogercresseyi
TATATTGAAAATAGTAAAAGCGAGACGGGATTGTCTATAAGAATAAAATCAAAAGCACGTTTATTGAAAAATCATCAAAATATTAACATAATGATAACGTTCGTCAGATTCAAAAAATTAACAACAATATTTTTGGCAGCAGCAATGAGATTTTGTACTTCGAAGAGCTTAAAATTCGCGAGGCTATTTTTGCTCGAGAATCCAGAAAATCCCTTCTTTTTTCAATTCAGAAGGTGTATCTTAAAAGAACTATGAAAAGTCAAAGAATATTTCTATTTGTCATTTATTTATTAACTGTTCTTTATTCATAATTCCTATAATTATATTGGTTACTCGTTTTTTCAATAATTATTTTTGGTAATTTAGGATGCACATAGTGTTGTCCATCGGCGGGCATGCCCGCCCGTCCGCCCGACGGGACGAGGCCGGGCTCGGGCGCAAAAATATGAAAGTCTGGGCGGGCTATGCGGGCGGCCTTTGTTAATTTTTCAAAAAAAATTAAAAATGACCTCTTCCTAAAGAAAACGTCTTCACTTTTTTCCTCAACCTCCTTCTAAAAAAGAGTCCTCACTTTTTCCTCGGATCTGTTGAATTGAATTTCTTTCTTCTATTAATATATTTTCCTAATGGCGGGCGGGCGCAAGTCGGGCGCATATCAACTAATCGGGCTCTGTCTCGGCCGGGCTCGGATCAATTATTAGTCTTTCGGGCGGGCTCGGGCTCGAAAATCGCGCCCGATGGACAACACTAATGCACATGTAGTAAATTAAATATTTAATATTGTTTCAGGAATGTCCATCATTGTTTTTTGTCAAAATATTGGCGCTTAGTTTAAATGTCTACTTATTGTCAGCTGCATTGTGTAATTACTATTGAAAATACGGTATACATAAAGATAAATCATTAAATGGAGTCCTAAGAAGAAGATGTTTGTATATTATATACTGATATGCCTCTGTATGGTATTGGCCCTGCTCTGTGTTGGATAATGTATTTATGAGATGAAAAAAGAGAAGCATTATTCTATTTTTAGATGAATGGCATTCCTTCATGTATAAACCTATATACATACTACACCTTTATATGTAGTGAAAAGTCTTGCTTTAGGACCTGGTGCCTTAAATTGGCTTTATCAAAGGATATGGAGAAAATGATTCTCTAAAAGGAGGGAAGGAAAAAAAGTACACACACACACTCTGTTTGTACTTCTAAATAGGAAACGATATTTCTTCTCATGAAATATTTTGGATAAACAAGACTTCAATATACATTTTATGATTAACCTATATATATATATATTATATATATATATATATATATATATAATATCCATAAAGTTGATAAAGTTTTAAAAAATTGTGGTCTCTCATTTCTTTCAGAGTGGACTGAGCGTTGTTGATATCCTCGATTGTTAAAAGTAGTCTATATTCTATATTATTTCCATATATTATTTTTAATTATTTGCTTGACCTATTTCCTCTTTAAGGAACAAAAAATAAAATAACCTTTCCCTGATTTATTTTGTAACTTATATAATCGAATTCGTAATATGTTTTGATATATTTTACAAAAAAAGAAACTTAATCTATGTTTTCAAAAAAACTATTCATTGCACCTAGATTTGACAATTTGCTTATAATATTTTGCTTGGTATATTCAACCTTATCTTATAATTTGATTAAAATAATCATTTTTTACTATTGTATAATAGTACTGTCCATGCTTTTTGCCAAGTGCCTAGTTCTTGACATCTTGAGGGAGTTTGTCACTCTAAACGTCAGGGGTCACAAATAAATCGTGCCTGCTCTACTACTATTTGGGCTAAACTCAAATCCCAGAAGTGCTTCAAAAACCCGTGCTTTGGAGATTTCTCTATCAAGTTGCAGAAATTATTTTGCACAGAGGTTAACACTCTATGAGCATGTTTGCTCCGAGGACTTGAGGGCCATTTTTATTGCAACAGCACTCGATACTCGATTTATCGATAAAGATACCAAAAGTGGGCTCGTCGTCATGGAATTTTGCAGGGGATTTAGTGCGGTTTTATCCTTCTTGTTTTCAGAACCATTTTCGGTTTTTTTAACATTTAATTAGGTTAACCGAGGTTTCAAAATTACAAAAATTAGTAGGTCATATTCCCTTCACTGTCTGGATTTTTCTTGAGAATCCCTGTGTAATGATAATATTGCCTTCTCATGTTTTCCCCAATCTTCAATCTTGCCGCTGTGATATCCTGCAGTTACCTAGTGGAGATCTCTTCGATCTTTGGGTTCGAGGGAAACCGAAACTGGGTTGTAATCATCACCTTTGACATCACTGTCACCATAAGGAAGATATGAAGCTTCCAAGGATCTGGTTTGAAGGAGCCAAATGCTTTTTTGTACTTGTTTTGCTGTTTTTAGATATTTTTAATCTTGATAAACTTTTTTAGTAGGTGCCTGCAATCGTTGTGAGATGTTGTTATTTTTAGATAGATTTGTTAGTAGATTTGGCTTAGTTTAGGGTCTTAATTTTAAACTATTACGTTTATTTATATATATATTATATTTACTACACTAAACGAATAAAGTCTCTTTAAAAAAATCATTTTTGTCTATTTTATGTGTATGTTTAGATAATAACGAACAAATATAGTCAATTTTTGAAAAGAGACTCTTTAAATGAATATATTTATATATTGCAGATTTTCTTATTTTCTCTTATAAATGTATTTATTAACAATTTGCTTGCTACATATTTGAATATATTTATTTGTAAAGGCTGAATTAAAGTGATTAAAAGATAAAGTTTTATTTAAACACATATAATCTTAGGATATGGTGTGATTTTTTCTCAATAGGATCGTTGAGTCAAGCTACTTTAGTTACATGTGTAATTCAACCCATTAAAGACCTTATTTTATTCTTATATTGAGAATAAACTAATAAGGATAATGCCCAATCGTAAGCTGATCATAGAGATAGAATCTATCTCGAGTATTTAATCTTTTTTTTATTTCCTGTACTTTAGGTTACTTCGAGTAGATTTATTTAATACCCCCCCCCCCCCCCCCATTATATCCTGTCCCTTTTATATTAAGTGTACATTTTTAATGATTGAGTAAGTATATACATGTTTCAGGACTATCTTTTGAATCGAATACTTTTCTTCTATTTTTTAATTAATTATTTGAGTGTTTCATTTTTTTAACTACAAAATACACTCATTTAAATATAGCCTTTGACATAAATAAGAAATTTTCCCCAATTTGTTTCACAAATAATAGTTGAATGTACAAGCCATACACGATTGAAACTTTCATAGCATACAACTAATAACACAAACGGGGGAAAATGAATCCTTTTGTGTTCGATCAGCTCAATCAATGACAGCTATAAAATCTCTGATAAAAAGACACCGACAATATTTATGCGTGAGCAAATAGAATTTTATTTATGATATTTTTTCTGCAGATAGATAATTTCATACTACAATGTTTCTTTATATATATATACTACTTAGTTATTTAAGCAATAAAATGTGATTCCGATCTATCACCATAATACAACCATAAAAAGTTGTCAAAAAATGTTTAAGTAGGGATTTAACCAAGACAAACACTATTCAACCTCACTTAACCCTCAATTGTCTTCTACTACAGTGTAAGAAATACAATATAATCACAAATGATAAAAAAAATATTATATTCAATAAAATGGACTATTAAATCGAATCTAGTATTTAATCTTTCTCAGCTTTTTCTATGGCTATAAAAAAACGATTTTTTTTTCAAAGCTAATCTATTGAAGAAAAGGCTCTAGCTTTTTTCAGTGTGCTTTTATCTTAAGATCATTAGGCTGTTGGGCCTTTAAGTTACATGTTACTCAATATGTATATCATTATCAAATATGGATGAGACGTCTTATTGGCAGCCCTTTCCAAGACGCTCCACACAGAAAAGTACAACAGGTTACGGTCTCAGCTTGAGCTGGGCCAATTGTTGGCCTGCCAGAATACGGGCATGTTGGCACGGCGGAAATGCTGAACCTTCTTGGACATAAAGTATGGATCATCATGTGTGGTCCATGTATAATTGCCGTCAGAGTACGTGGTCCTCAGCCAACACTGTCCACCTGAGTATCTTACATTTCTTCCAATATAAGTGCACATTTAATTATTAATTAACTTCTCTTAAGCCATACTATATTTTATAATGAGTTCTGGGTTGTAGCATGCCTCAGATCAATATCCTTAACACCTTGACCCTTTGTGTGCATTACCACAAATCCAACATTCCTTTTGAGAAAAAAAATTCTGCACATACCAATGAATTAAGCTGAGATTTCTTCTTGAATTTTTACCCGTAGGGTCATTAATTTTTTTTTTTCTAAGGAAGAGAACTTGAAACCTATGTTAAAAATATAATAGTTATAGATTTGTTTCAATATCATCCGTCAAATATATTTTCACTATTGAAGGGAAAATGAGGGATTGTCACAGTTGGGATTAATAATGTTTATTTCTAAAAATATACTTTAAAAGGAAAGTACAACCTCTATTCCATATCATTATAATAACAAACAGGTAAATGGAACGCTCAAAATGTTTTTTATATTTCCATTCCAAGAGCTCTTGTTAAATTTATCATTTCGTTTATTGAACGATCGTTCTGCGGAATCGACATTGAAAATGATGACTAATGGAAAAATAGACCAAATGTATGATTAGGGAAGGTTTTTGAGTGGAATACAGTATTGTACAAATTCTTTTTCTCATACAAATTGAGTAAATAATGCCAACAAATAATTTTGTTTCAGCATATATAGATAATTGATATCCTTGTGATTGTTATTTGACGGGGTAAAGATTTATTTTCACCATTTTTCCATGCATCATCTTTTTCCTTTTCTATCTTTGGTCGTTTCTTCCTAATATCAAATTAAGCATATGAAGGGTAAAGATATATGTACAGTTCTCTTTAGGAACCTTCCAAACACAACATTTTTAAATGATATGTATTAAAGTAAAAACATTTCATATTGTTCAATTATTTCGTTGAGGCGATTCCTAGAACCTCTCCATGCCATTCTTTCATGTTCCTTGAAATGTATATGAATATTTATGTGAGCAAGCAACAAAAAAAATGTGTTTGAGAGTGGTTTGTCACTAGTTTTTTGAATATCTTGGATTTCTATGAATTCCGAAATGGATCTATATGATATCAAAATGAATATTGAATTAAGGCTTACACATATGTGTATTTGAATATTATTTTTGTGTACTTTCTTTCTAAATATATATGATTATATATTTATAGGTATCTACATTTGATGGGAGGGGCTTTCCCTTTAAAGTATGTTCTTAAAACTTATGTTTTGTATTCCTTGCTTAAAATAAAGATTCAACAAAGCTTTGTAGAATGATTTAAATTACAATTTTTAACGAGCATATATTGAATTTTTTTTTACGTATAAATAAAATTACTTTTTTTCGTAAGGTTATTTTATTGGTAATTTTTTTACTATTTACAGGGCTGTTGGAATTTGGAACAAAAATAATGCCGTATATGCCCAGAAATATGCAGGTAAAAATGACTAAATATGCGAAAAAATGTTCGAAAAAGGTTAAATAAGCAAAAAAAAACGCCTTTATATGTTGAAAAATAATGTATATTCTAAATTAATAAAAATTTGTCCTGTAATCATTGTTCCACTGAGAATGAGCATATCTTTTACATGCCTCTCTGTCAGACTGGTTCACTGGTCAGACAAAAGAGACTTTAGTTTGGAGACGACCCTTTCGCAGTCCACAGAGGTAATTGGAGCGCACGAGAAGAGGAACGGCAATTTGGGATCATCTCTGAGCCCTAATGTCTCTCTCTTCAGAATTCTGGAATAGAATTTAATTTTTCGATGTCCTGATTCTTCTCAAGGACAGTGTTCAACTTGCTGGCAAAGGGCTCAACGGTCAGCTGCATCTGCACCATCTCAAGGATTCCAATGCTCTCCGTCAGTGGAAGGCTCTCTTGCAGACTTGAAATGGCGCGTACCAGTTGAGTAAAGTTGTCCTTGATGAATGCCAGCTGACCCAGTAGTTTTGGGTCCTTGAACAGTTTCTTGGCTTTGACGATTGCCAAGCTGTCGTCATTGAGATATTCTATGAAGTGTCCAATCCCCTTGAAATGATTGCCCGGGCCGTTCAAAAAACAGCCGGGACCCGGACCGGACTTGGTACCCGTCGTTTTCTATATATATATATATATATATATATATATATATATATATATATATATATATATATATATATATACCTCAAAATTTGTTCAAAATATGCGATAAATATGCAGAAAAAGGCCAAATATGCGTTATATGCTTTAAAGGGCCGTTTATGCCCAGAAAGTTTATTTACCAGATTCCTACAGCCCTGACTATTTATGTCTTATTTTTATACAAAATAATTTATTATTTTAGTAAAATTAAAGAATCGTTAATTTTATTGTATAACGTTTATTATATTTGTAATTTTATTAAGATTGATTTTTGAAGTTTGAAAAAAAAATATATATATATATGCAACTCATGTTTATTATGAAATACTTTCTTGAGTAATATAAAAACTAAAGCCTTTTAGGGGAGGGTATTACGTAAAAAGTATATCTCTACCGGGTGCGTCAGATAAATTAGAGCAAATTTTATGCTCAACTTATTTCCCATGTATAGCGTATGAAATACTTTGAAAAATATGTGTTAAAGTATATTGAAAGTACAATTCCTTTTACTACTATTACTTGCTAAGTATTGACTTTTCAGCTGCAATATTGGTCTCAACACGACTCTAGAAGCTTTTGAAGCTTTTTTTGAAGTGCGGCCATTACGACCAACTGCTCGTTGAAGGGAAACATAAGCGCATCGGCGTTGGGGTGGAAGTTTGCATAGCTCCCCACCCGGGCAGATATCAAGTTTCAAAGGCTTGAGTAACATAGGCCATATCTTTGTTTAATCCATTGTACCCTCTCTTTTTCATCTCATTATACATTTTGCTATTTGTGTTGAAGTTATTAATGAGGAAGGAAAAAGAGCCCAGCTATAAATTCCAAATATTTTTTCACTATGTGCTTCATAATAATGTCACTCACTAAAATGCCATTGGCTAAACTCATGTGGCCGTTTCAGAAATAATGACTGTCAGGACTTTATTCAGCCTTCTCAGTTATATTTTTTTGGACGGGGAAGACTCTTCCTACACCTACTTAGAAATATACGTAACGGTCCCTTCGAAAATGTTGGCCATGATCGAAATGTTGTTCCTACCAACATTCCACGCAAAGATTTTTTACGTATCTCATTTACCCTGTTCATGTTTTGGGAATGAAGTAGCCAATTTTCAAAAACAAAGCCCCAACAACAGCCCCTAAAAACACTCTATATGGCCCCATTTGAGCGACAATTTGTTTTCTATTTTCCCTGGCATACCTGATAATGTATTACTAAACCACCTTGTATACAAACTCATACAATATTAAATAAATATAAAAAATTGTAAAGCATATGCCGATGCACCCGATTAGCAAAAAAATGATCATCATATCTCATTAGATACTGTAAACAACACATGTCTTTGTTTTCTTATTATGGTCCTAATTTAAAAAAATGTCCAATAAGGTCCTAAAATACGTGTTTTAGAAATATAAATATTAGTTTAAATCAAAAAGTGTTGGAGGTCATAAATAAGTAATATAATTTGAAACTATCCTAAACAATATGAACAAAAAATATTCAAAACAACAATAAAATACGAAATAAATTACAGAGAGTAATACAAGGGGTTATAATGAGCAACTATCTTCTTCAAGAGGATGAAGTAACGCTTAAAGCAAGGCCCACAATAGGTCATCTACTACTATTTGATAGTCTAGTGCCACAAGTCAAGAGCTTCACATCAAGCCGTGTCAGATATTAACACTCTTTTCCATCTAGCTGCAAGGCTTTTATATACACTTGTGCAGCATCATATTTTTTTTACTATATTGAAATTTTGTGTAATTACATATAAAAATATATATGAACATACATTTTAGTTTACAATTATTAAACAAAGAAAATGTCATTACACATTATTCAAAAAATATTAACAAACAAAGAAAATACACACAAAACAAGTATTAAAACAACACGTATCTAAAGTTATAATCTTCTGTAAAACATAAAAGTCAATTCAAAAGTCGGCGCAAGATGGAAAGAATTTCACAAGATCCCACCGCAAAATTTCAGCTCCCAGCCGAGGTCCCTGGAATCTTAATGACGAGGGCAGAATAGCGAGAAGCTCTTGATAACATAATCACTCGTAGGTCATCTTCTCGGACAAGATCTCCTGTGGCTAAACGTTCCGCCAATAGGCTTTTGTCAACTAGAAAGAACGATCTCCATGATTTTTGTCTTGTTAGGAGCCTTGCGAACATTAAAAGTTAGGCCAAAGAGAATTGCTGAAGCAATATGAGTGTCCTTGATGTGTTTGATATTTAAACTGATGAGATCCCTCAATATTGTGAGAAAGGGATATCCACAAAAAGCATGGATGATAGAGTTGTATAACTTTCCATTGTCCTGACAATTATACTTCCTCTATATGGGATATTGCAGCTATGAAGTTACAGATACTTGTCCAGTTAGTATCTAAGGGACTCTTCCTTCCCCAAGAAATGCCTAAAATTTCCACAGAGTCTTATATATATACGTCGAAAATTTTAGTATTAGCATCTGGGTACCAAGAGGTAGTACAATCGTTTTCTTAGAGTTGACAAGTTGTCCCCACCTTTTCCCAAAATATTTAATAAAATTTAATATTATTTTTATCCATTTAATTAGCTACACTTTAGAGTTGTTCTCTATATAGAAGGTTATGTCATCGGCATACATGTCTAAAAGGAATTTTGAAGACCCTAAATTAGCTCCAAAGCCATTATATTTTTCGGCTATGGTGTTTCTTAGCTCCCACAACCCAGCCGCTAAAAGAAGTGAAGCAGAGGGACATCTCTGACGACAACTTATATTTAAGTCGAAACTGTCGCTCCTTAAATTCCTAATTGCAATGGTGGAAGTACCATTGACTAGAAGAGCTTTTATTGGATTAAAAAACTTTTTTGGTAAAAGTATGTTCACCGCTATTAAAATTACTAATGTCGACGTTGAGGTAGGTCCCCAATGACTAGTGTCGAAACGGTTGCATTACAAAACGTCGACTTACAAAACGTCGACTTACAAAACTTCGACTTACAAAACGTCGAACTTACAAACGTCGACCTTACAAAACGTCAACCTTTCAAAACGTCGACCTTACAAAATGTCGAACTTACAAAACGTCGAACATTCCTCGGTTCAGGGTCCCCCAGATAATCCTGAATAACTGTCTGACTGTCTGTCTGGCAAAGAAACCCAAATAACAAAGGATACAACAAGAACAAAAGATATTGCATTTTTTCTGTACAGATCTGTTATAATGCACGGAGATTATACCTATTACTTATGGTGATATATTTTTTTACATTTTTACTTTTGAATAGATTAAAATTTCATTTAACTGCTATATTGGTTTCAATCTTTAATTAACCTAAGGGACTTTGAAAAGTTTAGATTTGAACAAAACCTCGAACATTCCTCAGTTCTGTACTAACTGTCGGGCTAATGTAGGTTAGTTTAGGGTTAATGAGGAAGGTTTTTGTGTTAGAACCTAGACTTTTTCAAAGTCTCTTAGGTGAATTAAAGATTGAAATCAAGAGTGTACGCTTATTAACCCTTTACACGCCAACGTTCCCCTTTTGGGAACATACTTTTCAAGTGTTCTACATCGCGTCATATTCAATAAAAACAAAATTAAATGAATTTATATTATGAATTAAAGCTTAGAAAAAAAATACTATTTGTAAATAACGAGAAACTGATTTTTGATAAGCAAATATACTAAAGATTTACATAAAACTACTTTTTTAAATCTATATAATATTCACCAATCTCTGTCCGTCAGTATGTCCGCACGCTATCTCCTCCCACGTTTATGGTCAGATTGGAACTTTGAAGGTACTTATGGAATCATTGGGTCAAGACGAACCTAATAAAATATTTGCAAAGTATTGGGACCAGAAATGGAAAAAAATACAGATCTTGTCTGATTTTACTACCTACTTTTCAAGGTAAAGAGAGGAAAAAAGAAAAGGTGGAGGAGGAGTTAGAGAAATAGAAAAAGAAAAAAGCATCTCAAGTGACTTCAAACATATTTTTTGTACAAAGTCAAACTTTTTATAAGGGATGTTTTTACAAAACGGGAAATTATTTTCTCTCTCCTCTCTTATATTCTTTAAGGTCTATTTCACTCACAAACTAGCTCCATAACCTACCCATACCCGAAGGGCGAACATATGGGCGCCGTAGTCGCCCAAATATGCGAGTAATATTAATATTCTAGTAGACTTAAATCGACTTTTAAAAGGATGTTCCCAAAAGGGGAACGTTGGCGCCTATTGGTACTAATTTTCATTTTCATATTTTTGCGTATAATTCTTTTTTTTCCTTTCACTTCGGTTTATGTTCGTTATTACATATAACTAAAAGTCAAATGTGTGTTATAAATATTTTTATAATGAATGACAGAGGGGAATAGTAAGTTTATTAATATTTATAATGTATTTCAATTAATTTTATGATTCAAATGATTTAGAGAATCTATTTAAATATCCCCCATGACTTCTTCAGTCGTGCTATAGAGGAGATCGAAGACATCAAAAGTAAGGAAATCGAGATTGTGGTTTTATTTCCAACAATATGCATTATACATTATATTTACGAAAGGCCTTTTTCACCCTCCAGTAGGCTAATATCATGTCCAGCCCTTCCGAGTCATCAGCCAAGTACCGCTCTACTAAGAAAAAATTACATTCTTGCTCAACGTGTTGAGACAGCTGGCCGTATAACTGGTCATCAAACGATGTAGTCTCTTCAAGAAGAACTCTTTTGGCTCTTTGTTGAATTTCTTCATTGAGAAATGTTACTTTGAATTGAAGGAGATAAGCTGAGGCGACCAACATCTCCCTCATTTCAAATAACATCCAAACCGTTTTTCAATCCCAGTTACCAAGAAATCAACTAGGGGTTTGCATTTTTTAACGTTGTCCCTCTCCTCGTCAAGATACAACTTCAGATAGGTGATCGTAGGTAGCAAATGGCCAAAAATATCCCTTTGTCTCCCTGAACACATCAAGGGCGGCGGCTAGGTGTTGCATTACACGCAACCACTCCTCCATGAATATAATGTCTCTGTCGGTTAGAAAAGGGAGGTTGGCTCCGGCGAGCAGAGAATTGAAGGCAGTTCGATTTTCCTCTCTGAGTTATTTCGCCCTTTTAACACTATCAAAAACACTGTTCCATCTAGTGGCGGTGGGAGTGATGAAAAGGTGAGAAATGTATCCCTCACTTCGTCGGAGAAGGTCGTAGATTGATTACTTTTATTCAAAAGTGTCTGTAGGATACCGATGTCAATGTCACAGCTAGTTAAGTTTTAAGAAATGTAGGTTTTCTCTAAAATCCTTATTACAAACATTTTTTTCTTTTTTAGTTATTTTATGCAAATTGATCGATCGCTATTTTTTAGTCATTTTCTTACGATCAAAAGATAAAAAGATCAGGACCTTTTGCGATACTCCGATCAGCGATCAAATACCGCTATATTGGTATTGATCGCCGATCAGAAAAAACTCCAATTCGTGTGGTAGAATAATACTCTCATCCTACTCCTGAGTAACCTTTTCAGAAGGTTGTGGGACATGAGACGGTTCAGCTCGAGTTGAGTTTACAATAGGGTGAGGGATTTAGGAGTCTCTAAACCCGTGCAAGTATCTTCTTTCACTGATTGAGAACCAGCACCCCTTTTAGAATTCAAAAAAAGTATATATTACACATTCTCATTTAGGAAATCTATGTTATCCTAGTTCCATATATGAATCTTCTAAACTATTTTACTTCACCTTGAAATTAAAGAAATATTATATTTCAGAATCAATTCATAAACACTACTTCTAAATATATATCCATACTCAATAATCAAGAACATTCATTTTTGTGTAGAGCGGAAGATGAAACCCCAGATTTCCTCTATTTTATTAGTTCATGAAATCCCTTTAACAGTTTGCTGAGGAGACTTCTCCTACAATTAACTACGTTGATGACACCTTCCTTTAAAACAATTCACAATTGTTGCGCTAATTTAGGAGTATGGGGACGTGTATTGTGTTGATAGAGTGTTTTCAATTGACGATGGATGTTATCGAATTACACCTGTATGAAAGAAGTTACATTCCAGTTGTTTTGTATTTCCTCTCAATAGGCTCACTATCCTTGACGTATGCTTATCAAGGAAATAAAAAATGAGGACTTCATCTATCAAATTGTCATATATTTTGGGAATTTTGGTTGGTATAATTGTGCTATATATTACTTTTGGTAGCGTTATGATGATTGTAATGAGGAAGCCCCTTAAGCGAAGCAATCAAGAAGGTAAGTATTTTCCATCAGCAAGTTTTTATTATTATAACGTGCATAAAATATATACATATATAATAGTAATAAAAGGAAAATTGTGTTTAATACAAAACATAAATAAACATAATAGTTTAAAATTATTTTCCTTGTCTTTTTTCACTTCTGGTATTTTAATATCCTCAGTTGTTGCATGCATAATTTTGCGAATGAAATTGTTTGAATACCTCTTCATTTTCAAGTTATATTCTATCGGACATGTTTTAAGTGATACTTTTACGCAGGCCCGGCAGCAAGCCCAGGCTTTTGGGAGGGCCCTACAGTTGTTATGGGGGGGGGGGGGGCACAGTTTGCACATTCATAAAAAAATCGGGCCCACGTCACTCGGTGGGCGGGCCTGCTTTTACGTTAAAGTCATTTTTTTATATTTCAAACAATTTAATCTTTTAATTAATTGTATTTATAGTTATTGTAATTCAATTTGATGTTGCAGAAACGGAGTCTGGAAAGAAACCGAATATAATATGTCTAATTGATACATATCCAGCACAGTTCAAGGGCCACGCAACAAGTATTTTAATAACATGGGCTAAGCGCTGTGATGTAACCTACTTCGTAACCTCCAAGAATTTTGAAAATGGTGAGTAAATAAAAGTTAATTTACTCTGTGAACAAAGCAACATTATTATATTTTTCTCACTAGTTCTCGTCTCTCTATGTACTTTATAATATTTTTCATTCTAGTTGAATCTTTGGAAAAGACATTTAATTCATAGAGTACAAGGGTCACGATAGCGAGCATTGGGGCAAGGTTGTGGACTCTCTTGACTACGTCTGGGCAAAGCATCAGTAAAATGATTGGTCTTCTGACTTTCAAGTCATTTCATTTCCTAATGTTACTATCTATTTTGCAGGAACGATATGGAATGGGTTCTTAAGGTTGCAGATGATTCTTTTGTTGTGCCAGAGAACCTTCGACATTTTATAGAAGAAAATGATCTCAATCCCTCAGATCCAATTTGGTTCGGCTCCGAACATTATGGGGGAGTCAATAAGACTGTTTATATGTCTCGGTGGGTAAGTGTCTTTAATATTATTATTGAGATGATTTTAAAGTTATAACACTATCTACAATTCCACAACTGATTAGACCTAAATGTTTTAATTTTATATTGTGACCCAGTTAAACGCAAAACTAAATATGTATTTTTTTAATTGGCAATTTGGACTTTATGTTTTGAACCAATTAGTCAATGAGGATACCAATGTAATCAAATAATATAGTTTCATTATATCTTTTCGCTGATATTACAAAAAAGGGTAAACACGAAAATGACTTTATGGAACCACCGACCAATATAACTACTTGAGTCTCAACAATAAGGAAATTTCAGTCCAATTAAAAGATATTCGGTAACTAGGATGGCTACTCCACTAGATGGGGAAACAATTAAGTAGGGAATAGAAAAAATAAATCCTTCAATAAGCGTACATTGATTTCGTTACCCTTTGCTATGTTTCAACACGAAGTATTTTCTTAATATGACGTCACTGGATATTACTCTGATATTTATCCTTTTTTAAATTCTTTAAGACTTAGTTTGACTTTCACTGGTTAAGGGATAATAATAATACCTTGTTAATTTTTTTTGTTTTATCAGCAAAAAAAATACAAAAACCAGCTGCTGACTCCGACATTGCTTTTGACTTCTTTGATTCAATTTATTGTGCATCCAGTCATGATAAACGTCGGGGAAGGGAACAAATAAAAATAGTAAAGTTAAAGAAAGTTGACATAAACTGGCATTATTAATCACTTTAATCTAACATGGGTCGTATTCACAATACTATTAAAATTTATGGTATATATATATATACTTATATATTATATATATGTATAGATATACATATATACATAAACATATTTTAATAAAGATAATTTTAAAGAAATTTCTTTATGATTTCGTTCGACACTCATGATTAATTCAGTAGACATTCAAAGCTCACTGGCCAGTTGATTTATCAGTGATACATCTATATGTATATATATACACAAAGCATCTCTATGATTTGGATCGTACAGAGTCATAAAGATTTAGGACTAGATGCTTAGAAGGGTCTACTCCAAGATATATTCGTTAATATTGCCAAGAGAGCTGCTACTCGCTTGCCGACGATTTTTAATGACGTCACTCCGGCAAGCGGGAAGAATGACATTTGTAATTTTATTCTTCCCGCTTACATAATTCAAAGCTATATGATTGATACTTTATCGATCAATTATTATCAACCCCCCAAATATATTATCTTTTTGGTGAGGTTAATTTAATCAATATCCTCTCTTTTTAGAGGCCAGCAGCCTCCATACGGAGAGTCGATCAATGACGAGTTTTTTGTATGTTTCCAGGATATGTTTTAAGCAAAGCCGCCATTGGAAAAATTATTGATGGGGGAAAAAAGAAGGATAAGAATCTTTGTGATACAATGTCCAAAGGTGGAAACGAAGAGATGGAGCTATCAAAATGCACCCATGGTCTTAAGATAAAATCAGGTAAGGAAGAAAGCCTTGCTTAGTGAATAGTAGTTTAGTTTATTATAACTCCTCATACATCTTTAGTTGACACAAGAGACAACTTGGGACGTCACAGATTCTTAACAACAAACATTGGGGAAATGCTCGTTCCGATTTATCAAAGTAAAAATAAGCGGAGCAGCGAAATGAAATATCCGTATCAGCAAGTAAGTAGTAGTTAATGAAAGGTTGTGTTACACTTCAGGATATTTATTAGCTCTCCATTGTTGGGAGAAAGACAACGTCAGAAAAAGAGAGAGAGAGTTCATATTTATATTATACATTTCTCCATCAAATAGAGAGTCCGATGACGTCACATCATTATTATTTCATGATGAAAAATATGAAGTCACACTCTCTCTTTCTCTTTAGTTCTTTCGGTCGCCATTTTTTGCCTATAATGGATATCTATTAAATATCCCCAATAGGCAGTACAACCATACGTTGCTTCGGCACTCTACATTCTCTATAGAAAGGATCAATACTGAAAAAAGGGACAAAGGAAAAGTGTCTAAGAAAAATTGTCACAGGGAAAAATTGTACAAAAAAGGAAAATAATAAAGTACGGGAAAACGATCAAATTCATGATGGGCAAGGTTTTTTTTTTTTGGAAAACAACTAAATATTACCCCAACAATTTATATAATAACAATTGAATAAAATAATACAAACCCGAATAATTATTAGCATTTCAAATTGTTAGTACAATATTTAGATTATTGCGTGTCTATCCATGCATTTTCAGCGTTTTCCTGTAAGTCAATATTTTATTGACTTACTCTTACTCTTGACCATCGATCTCCATATTTTATTACTAATTTTTTTGTTAATAAACTAAATTCTTAAATTACTCAAGATTAAAGGAATAACTAAAGAGTCTAAAAGTGATAGAGGAGTCATCAAATACCTGAAAAGTTGTTTTCTTTCTTAATCAGGTGGCATTCTTAATAGCTATAATCCTGCACAGTCATTCATTAAATATATCCAAAACTTCATATAAATTTATTCATAATTTGTGATGTTTAATTTATTGATATAAATTGTGGATGGGAATATAAAAAGGAGATAAAATGACTAACATTAATATCATAAATAACGGATGATTTTATTTTGTTTTATTCCTTTTAATGTATATTACGATGACTTCTCTTTCCATCTGAACTCTTTCGGAAAAATTAAAGGATCAAGTAAAGAAGCACATCCACGAAAATGAAAATGTTGCTGACCTAAAAGTTGATTAATTTATATAGATGGATGTCAATAATTCACAAATTGTGTCACAAACTTATTTCAAAGTGGTCCAAAGGTATTTAGTTACATTATGTGGAATATATATGTATATATATATATATATGTAGTGATTCCCTACACGTCATGATCCTGGAGCCAGTTGATAAGTGGTCTCTGGCAGTGTACACTCAGTCTTATAGTGAGAATAAAGAACCCTTCGGATTCTTCCGTGTTTTATTGGTAGAAATACTAAATTGGTGACCCCGACATGCCCAAATCTGGGGCTAGCGCAAACGGAGAGCCTACACAGATCGTGGGGCAACTCAGAATATGCCCATTCTGGCCAAGTAAGCCCAAGTCTTGGTTCCGGCGTCTGGAGGCGCAATTTACCCTCTATAGAATCGAAAATGAGCAGGAAAAATATAATCATTTGCTCTCAGGAATTGATGACAAAGTTTTGGATCTCTTCGACGATGAATGTGACGAAGCAGAGAGCGAGACTCCTTACTCCGATCTCAAAGCTAGGATCCTGGATGAGCATAAGATATCCACCCAAGATAAAATTGAGAAGCTCTTCCAACTCATCGAAGCTCCTGGTAGGTTTTCTGTAAATGAAATCGTGAGCCGTGCTAAGGACTACCTGTCCAACATTCCGGATGTCCGCGAGGAGATTATCAAACAAATTCTCGTTAGGAGCCTCCCGGAGAGCAAAAGAGCAGGACTCTCCGTCCAATTTGCGGACCTGACGTTAACGGAGTTTACCAGAATTGTTAAATACAATACAACTCTGGCGTGTAACTCTGAAGAAGTTAATAACATCAATCTCTCCCGGAGCACTCCTCAGGGACCGCAGCAGAAACCTCGTGGATGTTTCTATCACTGGAAATGGGGAATAAGGCGACCAAGTGTGAAACTCCCCATATTTGCCCTAAGCTTACCCATTCAAAAACTAAATAATCGTCGGGCCCTCATCCCGACGTTAAACATCCGTGCTCCGCAAAACAACCTTGTATGTTCCAATGGCCTCCTATTTATTTATAGTTATGGGACAAAATTTCTTGTAGACACGGGATCTCAGCGATCGATCGTTTCACGGATGCTCTTCTCTGATCATCGGTTACGTCCTTCACCTAGGTTAGTAGCAGCCAATGGAACTCCTGTAAAAACTTATGGGTTGAAGAAGTTATGGGTCGAGTTCGATCCTGTTGGTAGAGTGCAGTGGGAATTCGTTGTCGCAGATATGGACTATGGAATTATTGGGTCTGATTTTCTTAGCCACTTCAAGCTATCAGTAAATATGAGGCTCAAGGCTTTACAACTGAATGAGCCGGTATGTTCAGTAATTGAAAAAAGCTGTGACGTGGCTGCTAAACTGCTAACACGATTTCCTACCTACAAGTCTGAAATGGAATTCTGTCCCAAGCCTCGCCATGGAGTAATCCATGAAATTTTCACTTCTGGAAGTCCTTGTTTTTCTCGAACTCGTCGACTAACTCCGGAGAAGGAAGCCATAGTCAAGGAGAAGTTTCAAAATTGTTATCTGCCGGCATCATACGGAGATCCAAGTCCAATTGGTCTTCTCCCATTCACCTCGTTGAAAAGCAAAATGGTTCGTGGCGGATGGTTGGTGACTATAGACAACTTAATACTCTCACACTTCCTGATCGATACCCGATTCCTCACATTCACGATTTTATACGAAATGTTGGAGGTTGTAAGTTTTTTTCTAAATTGGATCTTATGCGTGCTTATTACCAGGTCCCTATGTCCAATGAAGACTCCAAGAAGACGGCCATTACTACTTGCATGGGACTCTATGAGTTTATAAGAATGCCATTTGGTCTGCGCAATGCTAGCAATACCTTCCAAAGACTTATGGACTCCCTCTTTGGAGGATTGGATTTTGTGTTCGCCTATATTGACGACATAATGATAGCGTCCAAAACTGAGGAGGAGCATCATGACCACATCAACCAGGTAATGCAAATATTAAAAGTCAACGACCTGGCATATAGCAAAGAAAAGAGCATGTTCTGCAAATCTGAGATCGAGTTTCTTGGACATGTCATCAGTGAAAGTGGTATCCGCCCAATACAAGAGAAAGTTGAGCAACTCCTCAAACTTGATCAGCCTCGGAAGGGTAGGGACTTGCACAAATTAATTGGAATGGTCAACTACTACCGGAGGTTCATTCCTGGCATGGGTGAGTTATTACAAATACTCTGTATAAATTACTCCCTAGTGTGAAAGTGATGTTGTTCAGTGGATGGAAGAGGGCAACAATGTATTCTTCAAGTTAAGGGACACTCTGTCATCTGTCGCTACATTGAAGCACTACTCTCAGGAGGGAGAACTTTTCCTAACTGTGGATGCATCAGACAAGGCGATTGGAGGAGTCCTGGAGCAAAGCGACAAAAAGGGAGGGTTTCTTCCTTCAGTAAGGCCCTAAATCCAACACAGTCGAGATACTCGACGTTTGAGGGAGAACTTTTTGCCGTCAGAGAATCTCTTCGTCATTTCAAATACTTTATTGAAGGGTGATCTGTTACAATTTTTACCGATCACAGACCCCTCATTGACGCCATCAAGTCTTAAAATCCGACTTGGTCTAATAAAGTCCATCGCTATTTTGCAGAAGTCTCGGAGTAGGGACTTCTTATCCAGACTTAATAATAAAATGGTTGATGTCATTAATGGGCGGAATTCGCTGAACTCCAGGAGAATGAAGGAATAACCCTGTATATAAACCGCCGCCATCATGATGTAAGTGGATTTGGATATAATTTGTGACATCCGTAACCCCATTCCTCGGCCAGTTGTTCCTCTTCACTTGTTGCTGAGGTGATTAAAAAAAGTACAGTCGGAAAGTCATAGGGGCACGCAGGCAACAACAAGAAGACTGGTATCATCGTATTATTGGGAACTCTCAAGGGATGATGTGGCACAAGTGCCAAAACCAGGTCACACCCATGTTACAAAAGAAGCCAACTTTAATTGATGTGCCTGAGAAAAAGTTCTACCACGTTCACATCTATTTGGTTGGCCCATTCCCTCCAGTCAACAGATGAGGTATGTCCTTACCATGATTGATAGGAGAACGAGATGGCTGGAAGCAATACCACTCACGAATACAACAACTCCTGTGATTGCAGAAGCATTCCAAGCGGAGTGGATATCGCGGTTTGGTGTTCCGTCCGTACTTCAGATCTCGAGAGACGCTTATATCAGAGTTGGGCGATTCCACATCAACTGTACACACCTCACGGCATGACCATCACCGATTTTGATGATTTTTAGTACACTTATTAAGGATTATAGATAACACCTTGTGCAAAATTTCAGATGGCTGGGGCTCCCAGGGGACATATTAGAGGCGCAAAGTTTTGAAAAATGTCAAAAAACCGTGCCCATCTCATACTTCAAAAGACAATAGCTCCCTTCAGAATGATCGGATTATTTTTTTCGCATCAAAATACTCAGGACTATACAGCTTTCATTTGAGTACAAACACGAAATAGTACAGCCAAAAACAAAAATTTGGTGCTTTAGCGCGTACTTCAAAAGGGCACCCCTGCCGGGCCGCAAGATTTTTTGGGCATTTTTTTTCTGCAGGTAGTTCAACTTATTATAGTTCAGACCAAAAAAATTAGAGTGGGCTCTCAATGGGATCATCCCCAAAGAGGCTATTAACTAGTGGCATATGTAATATTTAATACTAATCTCCTTCTTTTCATACCTACACTGTCACGTAGGGGTTCCCATCTTTATTTTATCCCTGTATGTTTTTATTTTGTGCTGCCTTCTGTTCCCTTTTAGAGCAACCAAAAATCTCGTTAAAGTATCATTATTTAAGCTACTTACTTCTTTGCCCCCCCCCCCCCCCTGAGGGGCAATTTCCCCCAGGTTGAGAAACCCAGCTTTAACAGGTACTTGAATATTCAAATACATTTTGCAAAAACTATGAGTACAAGAGATATGATGCAGAAATTTTGGATGTTCTCAACCAATGGCAGTTGATGCAAAGGAATTACTCAATATTAAAGGCATGATGGCGCTTCCAAATCCAAGCAGGGTAAACCACGCCCGCTGATGTCATGTCATGGAAAAGTGGTTGAGTTTCTTCGCTCAGATGAATCAAGTCGAATTCTACCAGGGAAAAAAGATTGTGTTGTCGTACGAGAATTGAGTGGAAAGAAGATAAAACAAAAGAGATTAATTATGAACGACTTAAAAGAACTATTTCAAAACTTTAAAGAATTAAACCCAGATTTAGGCGTCGGATTCTCCAAGTTTGCTTCCCTTCGACCCAAAGAATGTGTTCTTGCTGGCGCTAGTGGTACACACAGTGTGTGTGTGTGTTGCACTATTCATCAAAATTAAAAACTGATGATTATGGGATCAAGAATGCCCGAAATAACAGATTATTATACTTATCGCCATGCCATTGTAGATATATTATGCAATCCCGAATTACCGTCCTTTCATTTTGGAACATGTGATATCTGCAGTCGTTGATTCCTCAAAAGAAAAACTTCTCAAATTTTTTGAAGAACATCATATTGAAGAGGTACAATTTCAACAATGGATTTCAACTGATAGTGTGAACTCTCGGTTACAGTCATGCCAGTTCAAGACTTTGTGGAAAGATTTTTTGAAAAGTTATTAAAACTAGCCAAGCAGATTTTATTGCTAAGGCACAAATCAATTTTTTGAAACAGAAGAAAGAAGAATTGACCGAAGGAGAGTTTGTTGTCATGGTGACTTTTCTGAAAACTACAGTTTCGTAGTCCAGGACGCTCCTCAAGGATTTCACTGGAATTTATCTCAAGCGACAATACCCCCTGGGTCTTCTATTATTAAAAAATAATGATTTATACCATGGATCCTATACGATAATTTCCGACTGCAACAATCATGATGCAATAGCAGTGCATTTATTTCAAGATCGTCTACTAAAACATTTAAAGGATAAATTTCACAAATAAAAAAATATATTATTTCTCTGATGGTTGTGCAAGCCCAATATAAAATTGCAAAGCTTTTTTAAATCTTACACTACACAAGGAAGATTTTCAAGCTTCTGCTGAGTGGCACTTTTTTGCCACTAGCCACGGCAAAGGACCATCCGATGGAATTGGTGGAACAATAAAAGGGAAGCCATGAAAGAGAGCCTTAGGCGTCCATACAAAAATCAAATTACGACAGCAAGACAATATTTTATTTACCAAATCTAGAATGGACAACATGGGCTTTTGTTATTGTGACCAAAATGACTTCAAAAAGGAAGAATTATTTAAGAGAAAGATTAGAAAAAGCAAAAACTATTGTGGGAACACAAAGACTCAATTCATATATTCCAATGAATGATTATATGATATGAGTGAGTGAATACAGTGATTTAACGGAATCAAGGGTTGAATGGGTGATGAAAAGATTACTAATTAATAAAATATAAAATTGTGCATTCTATTATGCTTAGAAAATGTTTCTTCATATGTCGTTATGTTTTTCAAAAAATAAATATATATTTTAAGGATTTATATTTTATATTCATGTGTTTTTTGTTTACAAATAAGGTAATTTATAAATCAAAGGAAATTATAATGATAAAATAATAGACAAACATGGGTCAGTGTATGCATAGTATAAAAAGAAGGAATTAGTATTAAATATTACATATGCCACTAGTTAATAGCCTCTTTGGGGATGATCCCATTGAGAGCCCACTCTAATTTTTTTTGGTTGAACTATAATAAGTTGAACTACCTGCAGAAAAAAATTGCCCAAAAAAATCTTGCGGCCGGCAGGGTGCCCTTTGAAGTACGCGTAAAGCACCAAATTTTTGTTTTTTGGCTGTACTATTTCGTGTTTGTACTCAAATGAAAGCTGTATATGTCTTGAGTATTTTGATGCAAAAAAAAAATTCTGATCATATTGTCTTTTGAAGTATGAGATGGGCACGGTTTTTTTGACATTTTTCAAAACTTTGCGCGCCTCTAATAATGTCCCTTGGAACCCCAGCCATCTGAAAATTTGCACAAGGTGTTATTCTCTAATCCTTAATAAGTGTACTAAAAATCATCAAAATCGGTGATGGTCATGCCGTGAGGTGTACAGTTGATGTGGAATCACCCAGTCATGGAAACAAATGTTTGACATTTTGGGGATAAACTCAAATTTACTACGCCTTACAACCCTCAGGCTATTGGGCCTCGTAGAAAGGGCTCACAGGACCATTAAGAGGCCTTAAGGGCCCGCCTAACAGAAAACTCCGAAGACTGGATTAAGCACTTCATAGAGTGCTTCTGGATCTCCGCACGATCCCTCGGACTGACTCAGACATATCTCCGGCCTAAGAAGTTTATGGAGAAGAAATTCGTCCTCACTCGCTTCCGGATGTTTTCTGTAGACAAAAAACTACCAATTGTAATTTTAATACAAACATCCATGGACGTCGGAACTATTTCTGAGTGGGGGGCGGGATTTTTTTTGGGAGGGTCGGGGGAGAGACGCACACTTACAGTATCAATGATTAACGAACTAAATGCAGCATCTTAATTGTTAAGAAATGAAACGAAATAAATGAATGAATAAATCAAGCCTTTATCAAAACACATAACACTAGGCTATAAAACAGCATTCAGAAAAAGAACAGTTTGCGCTCCAAAGGGCTTTCACACTTTTCCAAAAGTGGACCTTCTCTCAGTTGACCTGCTGATGAATTCTTCAAGCAGGGCTGAAACATCGCATTCATCAAGAAGGTCACTATGCGCATTCATAATGGCCAAATGCGTGAGTCTTTCCTGCTTCATGGTATCGAGCAGCCAGGTTTTCAATCTGCACAAGGCAGAGAAAGTGCGCTCGGATACTGCAACAGATAGGGGCTGGGCCAGACAGAACTTTATGAGCTTCTCCACCTCCGACAGCATGGAGCGGGTTTGGGGCTGCAAGGTGGCAGGATGGACACAACATCCTGAATGGTGAAAACTTCTCACCCCTACACACGTCCCTCAGTATGTCCAGCTCAATGCTAAGCTGCTCTCGTCAGAAGGGGCTCAGTTCCGGGGAACCCACATCACCCGTTTCCCTTGGGCCGCCTCAAGGACTGCCTGCTCTCGCCCTGCAGCTATGCGGAGTCCCCCTGATCAAAATGCCGCTCCACCTCTGAGCGCACCACGTCCAGAGCCTCAAACATTTCCCTCTTCCACAGGCTTGGATATCTGCAATATTAAATATAACATCAATTAAATAACAACCAACCAATTGGTTACACATGGGCTGATTATTTAAGCTTGGTCAAACTTTTTTTATTTTAATTTATTTCAAGTTCATTTATTAAGTTCAAATTCATGAATTTGGTTTGTTATGAAAATGAAAATACACAAACCGTTGTTTGTGTATATTAATTACAGGCTCATTTCTCAAATAGGCGTACGTGGATGTACAGTATTATTGAACTATTGTATCGTTTTTTTATGTCATAATCTATGAAGAGATACATAATATCTGTCTGTCTATGTGTGCGTATTTGTTGCATTATTTCAACATATACAATTACAAGCTGATGAGTTAAGCTATGTGTTATTTAAAAATACTGTTGGCATTATTATATTTATTTACCCTCTATGTTCCCAAACTCCCCTTCCTCCTCCTCCACTGTATGGCGAAAACGCGCTGGGGTCTTGCTCGTGCGCGCTGGATGAGGAGGCTTTAAGTTGTAGCGCTCTGCTACTGCTTTGGTCTTGTCCACAAGGTCAGCGAAGGTGTCATCCTGTCGCAGTGAGTTGAGTTGCTGGCAAAGAAGTTTCGAAGCTTCCACTGATCCAAGGGCTGTGACCTTGATGCCTTGCAGTGACCGAGCCACGGATTCACACGGAGTAAAGATGGTAACGCAGGTAAACAAACCATAGACTGTGCGTGTAGTGGTGCCCTTTTTGAGCAATCCTGCCACTTTGGCACGCGTCTCCCCCTTGACAGTCCTGTCACTCTCCAGGGTCCTGAATGTCTGCATCATCTCTCCATAGCAGGCCAGCATCCGTGACAGTGCCACAACTCTGACGCACCACCGAGTTGGACACAGGGCAAGCAGGTTTATCACTTCTCCACATCCAAAAAGAGACTAGTAAAATTTTTTCTCTTTGCTGAATCATTATAACAAACAGTGACTTCTCGAACGAAATTTAGTGTATCAGCAACAAGGCGCACTTCTTTTGCCACTTCTTGTAACACTAAATCCAGAGAGTGATTTGCACAGTGAACAAACACGGAGTCAGGACATGTTTCCTTTAATCTTGCCTGCACTCCCGTGAACCTCCAGACATGTTGCTGGCTCCATCAAAACAGTAGCCTTTCAGCTTCTCCATTGATAAATTGAGCCGAACAAGGACATCTTTTATGCACAAAAACAGCATCTCTGCTGTTGTGTCTGGGGGGTTGTAAAAGCCTAGAAAGAAATTCTGAATGTCCAGATGTGAGCAGCAAACTGTATATTGCATGAAAACTGTTCTTTGCCACTGAGGTCGGTGGTCCCATCAGCAGTTAAGCCAAAAAAAGGACTTTGGGATGCTTTAGCTCCGATTTTTCTCTGAATGTCATGCGCAAACAGCTCCAGAATTTCATTTTGGATGCTGCCAGACATCCAATTATCTCTTTTTTTTCATCCAGTTCTCCAGGTCAGGATCAGTGCGTACCCTTACCACCATTAGCTGCCATAACACCTCATCCCGATTGCAGCCCCTCTCAGAGGGAGTCCCGGCGCCCCAGGAATTTACGCAGCTGAAAATGAGCTCCAGCATTTTTGCGCTGTTCTCTGCTCTTTAGGAGCGGTCTCAGAGAGTAGTGCATTAATTGGCGTTGTTTCAATGCAGCCAATCTTTGCATCGCATCTAAATGAATGCGAGTCTTCTCTTGGTCTCTGATCTCTCCGTTGCTTTTCTCCTATTTGAAAAGCCTTTATCTTTCAAAAACAGACTGACAGTGTCTGACCCGACCAACTTGCTTTGACAGCTGACCTGCACACCACCACACACAATGCCATCACTGACGCAAGTACTCCAGCCAAGCCACTCTCTGAACCAGGCGGCCTTTCAGGAACGACTGAAGTTCTCACCGCTGAACTTCCTGGCAGTTAAAAA
>CP045893.1:31399207-31423704 GCA_013387185.1 Caligus rogercresseyi
TTTTTTATAGTTGAAAGATTTATTGCTGTTTCACATTATAACATATGCCATTACAATATAGAACAAAGATATAAAACAATACACACATATATAAAGCAAATGAACACGACCACACAGAGGGGTATATGTGTTACTACAGCAGGAGTTGATCTAAAGTATTATACAATATTAAAGTTATCACTAATTATTTTTTCCATTTTTGAGCATTTCATAATTTAAGGATACGTAGGTCTTCATCCTCTTCTTGCATGAATTGATGTCTCTCATAAGAGAGTGATGGGCATCTGTTGATTAAGTGGTCTGCGCTTTGTGGCTCTTCCATACAGATATTGCAGATTCCGTCAATATTTTTCCATTTACTTAGATGAGCCAAAAATGGTCCGTGGCCTGTATAAGCTTGAACAAGAAGACTCATGTTTTGGCGCGACAGTTGAGTAGTCTTGGATTTTGGTTTTTTTAACATGCGATGTGTGTGCTTCATTAGTTGATCATCTTTGTATCTACTACACCACTCATAAAAAAAGAATTCATGTATCACCTTCTTTATGTAGCTAGGAGGTGCTCCAACACTCAAACGGCTCTCACTTTCGATACCTTTTTTTGCTAGGTAGTCAGCATATTCATTTCCTGTAATGTTTGAATGACCTCTACACCAATCAAGTTTTATATTAATGTCACATTTACCAATGTTTAGTGTTTCTTTACACTTTTTTACAGTTTCACTCTTTGTGAGAGGATTCAGAATAGCAGCAATTGCTGATTGAGAATCCGATCGAATTATCACGTTTTTTGATGGTTTATCTTGGTTTAGTAGAGCTATCACCGACTGAGTGATTGCAGTGACCTCCGCTTGGAAGACTGATGCTTCGTTATTCAATGATACAGAGGATTGATGAATAGACACATCACCACGAGTGATAGTCCATCCCGCTCCTGTGCATCCCTGCTCATCTTTAGATCCATCGGTGTATATAATTGTATCTGGGTGTTCAACGTTGCAGTTGTCAACCCATATGCGACAACCAGTGATATAGTCATTGACTTGATTCAGTTTTAGTTTGTCCAGTATCTTATCACTAAGAAAACG
The DNA here is from genome assembly GCA_013387185.1 of Caligus rogercresseyi. NCBI lineage: Eukaryota > Metazoa > Arthropoda > Copepoda > Siphonostomatoida > Caligidae > Caligus > Caligus rogercresseyi. Next base: position 31,400,295 of record CP045893.1, read on the forward strand.
ATGTCCTCGTCGCCTTGGGAGATTGCCCACTCCATCCCATGTATCACGGAGAGTAAATTTTGTTCTCCATCTTGACTTTGTTGCATGTTCTTTTATATAGAGGTCGAGAGGAGTTATCCCTAGCACTGCCTCTAATCCTGATGTCGGTGTTGAGCGAAGAGTTTGAGTCATACCCAGAAGTACTTTTCTCTGAATGCTTTTTAATTTCCTGATTCCATCTTTCTTCGCAGTAATGGAGTGCCCCCATATAAGACACCCATATGTGATGATAGGTCGTATCATAGCTTCATAGAGCCACAGGATTTTATCAGAGGTTAGTCCCCATTTTTGCCCTATTACTGCCTTTGCCATATTCCATATGCGGGAACACTTTGCAGCTTTTGCTTTGAGGTGTTCGGTCCAAGTTAGTCCTTGATCAAAAATAACACCCAGATACTTCATTTGTGCTTCATACTCCATACCCATTCCAGCGATATATAACTGCGGAAAGTATTTAGATCTTAATTTATATGCTTTTGAGAAGACAATAGCTCTTGACTTTGATGGATTAAAGGTCAGGCCGTTTGTTGCTCCCCATTTTAAAACTATATCAATTGCATCTTGCATTCTATTGACAAGAGTACTTGGATGCTTACCACTAATTAGTAAAAGGATATCATCTGCATAACCTATAACTTGAACCGCATCCTCTTTGAACTCAGTCAAAAGGGTATCCATGATCATGTTCCATACCACTGGAGACAAAACTCCCCCTTGAGGACTGCCACGCGTTGGTTGAACACTGAACTTTTCACCTTTTAATTCAGCGGTTACTGTTCTTGTATTTAGAAGTTCCATGTACCAAGATGCGATACATTGTGGTATTCCAAGTTTTGTCATTGCTGTATTTGCTGAGTGAAATTGTATGTAATCAAAGGCACCAGTGCAATCAAAACTGACTGCAAGTGTGCACTGTTTTTGATATATTGATTTTTCGATTAAGTCAACTGCTTGTGACAAAGCTGTTTCTGTCGATAGGCCCTTTGTGTAAGCATGTTGCGAATGAAGTCTAGGGATAATTTCTTCTACTTTCCATTGTACAATTCTTTCGAGTCCTTTAAGGATGTAGTTCGAGAGTGTGATAGGTCTAAATGACTTTGCTGAGCTATAGTCATCTTTGCCCGGTTTTGGCAGGAATATAACTTTCATTTCTTGCCAAATTTTGGGTGTATAACCAGTGCTTAGAATGATTTTGTAAAGTTCCGAGATGTAATTGATTAGGTGGTCTCCGAGTTGTTGTAGTACAATTGGCTTAAGCTCGTCAGGTCCTGAGCTTTTATATGGTTCAAATGAGTTGAAAGACTCTCTGACCTTGTTACTGTCTACAAAATCAATGTCAAAATTATTTACTTCCAATAATTTATTATTAGTACTATTCACTCTGCAGTCAGGAAAATGAGTTTCCATTAATATCCTTAGAGATTGAGCTGGTGACTGTGCGTAACTATCACCTGTTTTTAGGAGACCAATTGAGTCTTCAGTGGGTTTTTGAACTTTGACCAACTTTGCAATATCTTTAGCACTCTCAGCTTTGCTGCAGAAATTTCTCCATGAGTCTTTCTTCTCTTTTCTGAGTGCTGTGCGATATTCATTTTTTGTTTTTAGGTACTCTTCCCTGTGTACACTATAATTACGCTTAGGTTCGAGCTTGTTGAGTTTATTTCTCAGACTGGCTAGATGCTTTGTCCACCAAGGTACTGATTTTGTTTGTATTGTCCTTCTTAAAGGACAAGTATTGTCAAGTGCCTTTATTATAATATCATATAATGATTCTGCACATTGATCTATCACGTTGGAATCCGGAAGTATTTCGGGTAGAGACGCATTTTCTAAGTGGCGTCTAAAGTTATTCCAATTAACTCTTTTTAAGTTTCTTGACTTTTTGGCGATTGGTTTGTATTTTCCAAAGTTAAAAATTATGTATCGATGATCAGACATGGATGGTCGTAGATCTACGTGCCATCCTTTGATCTCAAACTTTTTAAAAGCATGTTGGTTCATTATTGTAATGTCAATGACTGAACTTGCACGTTGTGTGACAAAGGTAGGCTCGTTCCCTTTATTCAATACTATAAGATTATGTTCATCAATTATATTCTCAAGTATTTCTCCTCTGGTGTCAATACATTTGCTACCCCAAAGATGATTATGAGCATTAGAATCCATAACTATAAGAAGAGGCTTTTGTTGATGTTCACAATGCTTAAGGAGACTTAACATTGTTTTATTCTCTACTGATTGTAGTTGATCGAGATAGATTGCACATATATATGTTATAGATTCGTCTATTTTTAAGCATACTGTGCAAACATCTTTGTCAGAGAATTCTGGGACAAACCATGCATTCAAATGATTGGCAGTTCTGATACACGCTCTTGGTTTGGTTTCAGACTTACTATGAATTGTATATCCTTTTAGTGTTAGACTTTTTATTGAACCATTATTCAGATATGGTTCTGTTATTAAAGCTATTTGTGATGTTCTCAGCTTTAATTCTGAATTAGCTGCTTTGCTGTGTTGTGTATTTATATAAGAACAACTAATCATTTTTATTTGTTTTATCTTTTGGCTTGTTTGTTGTCCTTGGGTAAAGGATCTCTGCTGCATCACAGAAAAACCTGTCTATTTTTCCCTGTTTTTTAGTGCCTGTAGATGTTTTTTTATGGATTATACTTGTTTGTACTTGAGTGTCTGAGGTTTTTTTGTTAATTGAAGTTTGATCACTATTGTGGTCCTTACCACTATTTCCGCCTGAATCAGAAGTCTTGTTAATGTTTTGACATGGTTCTTTTGGACCTTCCTCTGTTCCGTGTTGCCCTTCTTTGTCACTGTCTCCCTCTGTTCCTTGATGTTTGTCCATTAGTATAGAACAACTCATTTTTTCAATTCTTCCTTGGTATAATGAAAAAGAAGTAAATAGTTATTATATAAACAAAATATTATATTCATCATCATTTAGTTTTTCATGTAAATGTGTTCTCTTACAAATGAAATTAATTGTCTCTGAGAAATATGGTTGCAATAAACTAATTATATAATATATATTTAGGGTGTGTGGTCCTTTTCAAACTTGTCTGATCCCAAATTATCATGGATCAAAAGTTGTATTTTGGTATTGGTAATAACTCCAAAAAAATAATTTCCTCTTCGGTCAAAACCCAACTCCCTCCTTCCGGTCAAAGTTCCGGTATTACCGGAAGTACGTCAAAAAGCGGTCAAATTCGAAAAAGAAAAAAAATCTTTTTTATAAATGGCCAATGAAATGAAAAACTTATTTTATATTTTTTTTCGATTTGTTAGTAATTTTTTCGACTTTTCGATTACAGTTTTTTTATTGTTGAAATCAGTTGTTTTGTCTTAATTACAATATAGTTTTAAATTTCCTTATAACTTACGGAATTTTATCGCCATATTTTTCAATAAATACAACTAATTTGCAGCTAAACAATATAAACAAAAATATTTTATTGTCTAGACATCCAAAATCAAAACATAAATATATTTTCTACACATAAAGCTGAATAAATTTGAAAAAATATGAATAAATTTTCTAACATTTTATTACAACTATAACTAAATACAACTAAACAATACAACAAAAAATATTTTATTCTATAGACTTCTAAAATGTTTAACATAAATACATAAAGACATAATGGTGGGAGAAATTTGAATAAATGTATTAATTTAAAAAGTCGGATTTCGAAAATGTTTTATTTAACTTTGATCTTGAATTGTGTGTTACAATTAAATGTTTATGCCTCGTATTTTGATCTTCTATTTCTTGGGATTTTCTAGTTGTCGATGCTACAAATCTTTCTACGTTTTGTGAATGACATGGAATATCTGGTATTTGTAAATCTTCACCTTCGGTACACTTTAATAATTCTTCTTCAGTAAAGTCAAACGTTAGAGGCGGTTCTGTTTTATAAGTTTTTGGTATTGTATTTAAATTAACTAAATCAAAAAAACTTTTGGCAGCTAAGTTTAAAAATCTTTTGGAGGAACAAATTGCCTAACAAAATCTGTGCATTTGGTTTTTCTATCTTCTAAAATAATTTTAACAGCTTCTTTTCGTTTTCCCATGTCCGAATCAAATAAAGCACATAAGAGTACATTTTCTGGATGTGCAAAGAATGAATTTGTTCTAAATGTTGCTGTTATAGCGTTTTTTTCTTGTGAGTTTAAATGTTTGTTTGCTTGGTTAATTAAAAAAAAAAAAATGTTTTGATCCATGTTTTACATGAGGATTTTTTTTATTTGAAGAAATGTAGGGGCATATACATTTAAAATTATGATTACTAGTCTTTTAATTCCTTTGATGGTTTCTTTGATTGTATATATAGTCTTAAAAGAGTTGAAGCGGTTGTAATCCATCTAGCATTGTGAATTTTACCGGGATGTTTCTCAAGAAATGTTTTCGGTACATGGTTTGGTCCGTTATGTATCATATTGCAAATTTGAACAAAATATTGTTGATCGTTACTTAAGCATTTAAATAAGCCTTGATTAATGTCTAAATTACTTCCTCGGACAGGTTCAAAAGAAACTGGTACAATTTTACAAGAAAAATTTGTTATTTGAGAACCAATTTCGCCCTTTAAAGAATTTGGACCGGTCGTTTTAGCATCATAAAATTGAAATAGTTTTTTGAAAGGCAATTCATTCATATGAAGTAAACAAATGATCCATTGTAACGGCGATTCTAATGTTTGCTCCAAATGTCTTATGACGCCAGCTTGGTATCCTGTGTTCACTGGAGCACCATCACTTCCAATAGCTCGGAGAGAATCGGCACTATCAGATTCTACAATTATAGAATGCAATTCATTGGCAATGTGGATTGCTTTTCCAGATATTGGTGTGAAATGGTTTACATAAGTTGCTTGCGGTTCCGAAATCACAGTAATGTGTTCTTCATGTTTTTCTTTCTTGGAAAATTCAGTTGAACATCTTGTTAAGTCTTTGCGTCCATCAAATTTGATACAGATGAAGCCTTTGTTTCTTTATGTAGTCTCAATGATTGATCACAGTACTTTTTGCTTGATAATAAACTTTCGATGGAGATAATAAATTTCCTGAGTAGAGAGATGTAGGTCATTCAATAATGCGTTTCCATAGGCAGTAGCCGCTCTAACAGATAGACCATATCTCACAAGCACTTGACTTGATTCTGGGAGAAAATTTAAGTTTTTTTCACTACATTTTTTAAAAATATGGCGATAAAATCCGTAAGTTATAAGGAATTTAAAACTATATTGTAATTAAGACAAACAACTGATTTCAACAATAAAAAAAACTGTAATCGAAAAGTCGAAAAAAATTACTAACAAATCGAAAAAAAATATATAAATAAGTTTTCATTTCATTGGCCATAATTAATAAGATTTTTTTTTTTCGAATTTGACGCTTTTTGACGTACTTCCGGTAAATACCGGAACTTTGACCGGAAGGAGGGAGTTGGGTTTTGACCGAAGAGGAAAATTATTTTTGGAGTTATTACCAATACCAAAATACACTTTTGATCCATGATAATTGGGATCAGACAAGTTTGAAAAAGGACCACACACCCTAAATATATAATATATATATTAGACCTCCCAAAAATACCCACTTTTTTAGTTCTTTACATATACCCAGCGATTCTGGTTCATTTTTTGATGCTGAAAACGAGTATCTAAATAAAAAATCTCTAGCATTGTTAGAAATCGGACGTCACTGGTGTCAAAGGTTTCGTTATGAAGCAAAACTTTTGGTTATTACTTATTTTGAAAAAAACTAGTTTTACAAAATTGAGCTATGATCAATTGATGACTTTGTTATTTTTTGCAAATTTTCGTCAAATAATATTTAGTGCCAATAAATGAACATAAGTGCTGACGCACCAACCATTTTTTAAATAACAGCTCCTACTAGGGTTCTTTATAGTTTCAAGAAGGAAAAAGAAAAAGAGGGTACTCATGTTGATGTTTTAAGTTATCTTTTTATACGTTTTTAAAACGACTAATGATAGTAGATTTTCCCCATCGAATCCCAATCTACTCCCTCTGAATCCCTCTCTCATCAGTATTGATACCAATTCTTTTAATTTTGTTTTTCTCAAAATACAGTTTTTCAATGGAAATGTCATTATGGTAATCTCGTGAATTCGCCAATAGACATTTTGTTCAACATATATTATATTATTATTATATAAATAAATAATATAATATATATTATTTATATATATATATATATATATAATATTATATATATATGCTCATATTTGACAATCAAAAAATTATGGATTGAACTATGAATTCCGTAAATGAATCTAACGGGCGTCATAACCAGACGATACCATCAGCTCAATCACAGAGCTGGTAGCGTTGACACGATTGAAACACTTTCGGGTTGCGTGAGGAAACGCACGACGTGAAAGTTCAACAGCCTGAAGAATGTTCTGACGCTGTTTCTCGCTCTTGGTCAGCACTTTAGTAAAGTCAGACCCGAACTTGACGGCCCTCTCTGCCGCGTCATTGACAACTTGAAGAGAGATGACGATGCCGCTTAACTCAATGAATGTTGAATCAGAAGCCCATTGTGTGACCGGGAGCTCCAAGAAGGTTGGATGGATGTTTGTAAGCTGAAGGTAGAAACGCTCAATGAGATATAGGTGGTGGCATTTGGTATAAAAATTCTTGTTATTCTTTGGTAAATTAATCATAGCTTATTACAATTATTAAAGGAATGTTTACCCGGCTAAGAGTTTTGTCGGCTTCGATGATGTCCAAAGCACTTTCGGCACTGACATCGAAACGAGTTTGCAATTCCTTGAGAAAGAGCTCCTTCTTCTCCTCGGCGTTTTTTCGCTTCCGTCGCAGTGAATCCACCACCCCACGAAATAGATCATGGAGGCGATGGAGCTTCTTAATTAATTTTTTCCTCGCCATGAGTGGCAAATAAGACGGTGCCCAGAGACGAAGTAGGGAATCGGCGGTGCTACGGGCAGCTAGCTGCGCGTCCGGTCTACCCAAAGACCAAAGATGAAAGTAAAAGTGCCGTATCACCTCTTCGGTTAACGGGAATGGACCTGGTTTGAAAATTTCTAGAGTATAACCAATACCCAGTGCCTCGCTTAAGCACTTCTTCAGTGTCCGAGTTTCCATTTATGTTAAAGGCACTTGACTGATAGATCAAAGAGTGAAATTGAATCTGATACGGTGTTTAAATCACGTGTTTATAAATAAAAACAGGTTTTGATGAAATAAGATTAAATGGTTATTGTATTGTATTTAAAAGATAACTTAAAAACATCACTTGAGTACCCTCTTTTTCTTTTTCCTTCCTGAAATTATAAAGAACCCTAGTAGGAGCTGTTATTTAAAAAATGGTTGGTGCGTCAGCACTTATGTTCATTATTGGCACTAAATATTATTTGACGAAAATTTGCAAATTATAACAAAGTCATCAATTGATCTAGCTAAATTTTGTAAAACTAGTTTTTTTCAAAATAAGTAATAACAAAAAAGTTTTGCTTCATAACGAAACCTTTGACACCAGTGACGTCCAATTTCTAACAATGCTAGAGATTTTTTATTTAATACTCGTTTTCAGCATCAAAAAATGAACCAGAATCGCTGGGTATATGTAAAGGAACTAAAAAAGTGGTTTTTTTTGGGAGGTAATATATATATATATATATATATAATATTGTAACACAGATACCCCGTAGTGTGGTTGTGTTCTCTACTTTTGTGTTATATGTGCGTTTTCGTGTTTATGTCTATCGTGGATGATAGTAATAAATATCAACAAACAAAATAATATTGGAAAAACAATATTCGTTTTAGCCTTTGTTTCCGGAGACTTGTCACTTGTCCCAAGGCCAAAACGGAAAATCTCTTTCCAAATTTAAAACGGTATCTTTCATAAAAGTCAATCGTATCCATATACCCAGGGTCAACACCATTTTCAAAATACATAGCAGTTATCCATGAAGATAACAACAACAATGCTTTGTATTGTATTATTTAATAAAAAGTAACCAATTCAATTCAATAAAAAATAATGAACAAATAATTGCATTGACACAGTATTAAATTGCAGGCGGCAATGTATAGATACAAATCCTCGCGTAATGGCTTTGTAGTTTGTACGTGTCTGAGTGGAATAATCTTGATTGCAGAGAGAACGAGAGATTATTTTTCTTCAAATGTCACCATCTCCATTGAGTGCTCCAATCACTTTTTAGTGAAAGTAAGAAGAAAAGTGTGCAAAGCAAATGTCAATAATAATCCCGTCCATAATGAAGAAAGTCCTAAGGCACAAAAGCTGAAAATATTGAATAGAGGCATTCCTCCTTCTAGGGGTCATTTGCAAATCTGTGATCTAACTGGATCGCTGTCTTTGCTTCAGTCTGCTCAACATTTAAAGAAAAAATACATTTAATTAAGAGTGGCTATTAAATCCAAACTATTAGGTTCATGTTAAGAGAAGGAATAAAAATGAGAAAAAATGGATTTAAATGTTGACTTATTATTTAACTGACTGATCAACTGAATTATATTTCCTTTTGATCCGGGACTTTAAAAATAATAAGAATGAAGCGTTTTTTGCGGGACTTCTTGTTATTAAGTCATATGTGGTTGTGTTTTGAAAAGCTACATTTTTATATTAAAATATGCTCCTTAGCTTTGGAACTATAGCTTTATTGACCGACTTATAGATTCATAAAGATTAAGACTTTAGTAATAATTTGTCCATTACATTTTCCAACATTTTTTTCATTTTAGATGATTAAAAAGTTGCTTTAAAATATATTAGAATAAACTGATACTTGTCTTGGGATCCGTATACATCAATATAAATTGAGACCATTTCATTTGTGTGTTTTATACAGCATCAAAGTTTGACGTGAAACATATTCCTGTGAAAATGTGAATTATTTGTACTCTAATAAAAAATGACAGATTTTGCCGTAGTCATTTCAATTAGGTAATGTTCTCAAAAATTGAAATGTGGAAGCTGTGTGTTTTAAAAGAGCAATCGTGCTAAATTACTTTAGTAGTCCTAATCCACTTAAGCCAGATTCACATCATTACAGCATTGGTTATGTGTATAGCTTTCCTAGGTAAGATATAAAATATGACCATATAAGGATGTATGGGTGTATTATCGAGTCCATGTGAATCACGGAGCACAGTACTACTCACGCGGTGTTGATCTTGAACACAAAAAAAGATAAATACTTATTTTTCTTGGAAATATAGAATTCCATTTGTGAACAGCAATCTATAAATATCTACGTGAAATTTTGATCTTTTTCAGAGTAGAAAAATTGTATATATATATATATATATATAGCTTTTAAGTTTGGAACTTAGTCCTTCATTTTATATCATCACCGAGTTCAGGTCCATCCAAGAAGGTCCAAAAAACCCGTATATACATACAAGCACGAGCCACAGCTTATTAAAAAATAGCACCTCCTTTTGGATATTTTTTCAAGTAGTTGGACCCTAGGGTCCAAGAGACTAATAAAGTTTTACTTTACAAGCGTCCGGTTACCTATAAAACATTCTTTAAAGAAGAGGTATTGAACAGATCAACAATAATTAAGACATCTTATTAATACTGGTGCACGGTAAAACTCCGTAAGTATTGTTTTTCGTTTACCATAATCATTTCGACGACGTGATATCCTAATACGTATTGGAAAAGATCGTACTGTAAAACTAAAGTAAATATACATCTAGTCATATAATACTAAACTGTCTTTAGTATTATATAAACTAGCACTTGATCATAGATTTAGTGCATCTCAAAGGTAGAGGCGGAATGTCAAGTTATTTGATACTTTGTCTTGGATGGCATCTTATTCCATAGAGATATATATGGTTGGCTTATTGATTACTTATAAAGCACAAAGCAATTAATTTATATTGTATATCCAATATACTCCAATGTACTTTGAAATTTATTTTTAATTAGGATCAAAGTATTGTACAATTCTATACAAAGCTCTCCTGTCGAAAATCGTCGAAATGATTCTGGTAAACGAAAACAATACATGGGGAGTAAACAATCATTTCATACTCAGCTTATATGCAAAAAATGGATCCATATAGGACCCCTTGATATGCCTATTGCATAGGCTAAAATAGGTTAAAACTAGAACGAATAAGCATTGCATTGATGACATACAAAAAACAATTAATATACATATACATATAGAAACACAGTTGCGACTAAGTCCTTCACAAAAATGAAACTTGCGAAGAAATTACCCTGCGAAGAAATTACTTGTGAAGAAATTACTTGCAAAGAAATTACTTGCGAAGAAATTACTCTGCGAAGAAATTACTTGCGATGAAATTACCCACAATGAAAAGACGAACGCTATTAAGATATTACCCTGCGAAGAAAAAGGGAACAAAGAAAACGCGTGCAATGAAAAGGCTTGCAATGAAAGAGTGCACGCTAAAATTACTCACGAAGGAATTACAGTAAACCATTAATACTAGGTACCCTAAACGTAAATAAAGATTCCCATATGTTAGTCTACAATAGCGTCAGATAAAAACGTTCATGGAAGCCAAAGGTCTCAGACCTTTATAATGCTTACCCCTCTTACAAGACTTTCAATTTCACCCAAAACCCTTTATATTTATTCCTTGCACAAAAATGGCAAACCACGGATTCCCCTTTTTTAAAGAAAAATTGAATGGAAGGATCTGTAGTCCAGTCGTCACTGCAAAGTAGCCTCTTGCCTGGTACAAGGTGTTTTATACTAAAGCGTTAAAGTAAAGTAGCGCATGCAAGGAAAAAGTAAACAAAAAAATTGGCCAAATTTTTTGTTATTTTCTTGAACGTCACAATCCTATTTAAAACCGTTTAAAGAGATTAAGACACTCAAAAACACTTTTTTCAAGATAAAAGAAGTCTCCAAATATAAATAATAAAGGACTTTGTTATTATTTTCAAAGCGTTCTAGCATCAAAGCAGCGCCCTTTACGGACTAAAGAAGAACTAAAATTTTGGCCAATTCCTTTTGGGAAAAAAGGAAGAATTTTATGTTATGCATGCGCTACTTTACTTTAACGCTTTACTTTATACAATGCGGTCATAATACAACAAATACGAAAAATTAAACAACAGTCCATGGTTGTTTTTCCGTGAAAGTAAAAAAAGGAAAATTATGAAATAAAATAATAACAATAATATAAGATATATATTTTTTCCTTCTTTTCTTTGTATTTTTTTCAATGAATGGAGGTACGAGTATATTTAAACGCCACTCTCTTTCCTCCACACGGGATATCATCATTGATTTTATTGTCCAAGGATTTCTAAATGAATTTAACAGACAAGGCAAAAAGAGACAAATTGTTTCTTCCTGTTTTTCCTGTCTTTGCTAAGGTCCTTTTGTATGATTGTAGAGGCCAGATGCTTCGGAGGGAACGCTCACACCAGGAGGCACAGTCAAAGTGACCATGAATATCCTCGAAGGGGGATAAAAATAATAAGTTTAAAAGATGTATGAATGATTTCTTGGGTCAAAAGGCAGTTTCATATTTCATTAGAATATATATGTAGGAAGTTAAGAGCTAAGAGCAACAAAAATCAATATATAAACTTCATTTGATCTGTTTGTTTTTATCCATTTTGTTTGATGGACTGGCATATATAATTGCAGATATAAATATGCAATGCATTATATTAATAATGATGCTTTCAACGGGATCCATCAAAACGGATCTTTACAACTTGAGAGTTGAGCACGCTTTCATTGAACTAACGGCCAGCCGTAATTGTTCATTTTTTACATTACAGTTTGTTTGTTTGTTTAGCTCCTAGATTGAACCCATCTCACCGGAACTTAATCCGGTATCAGCCGGTAGTGAACCTTACTAGGAGCTACGATCTTTATTATTAACAATATGTTTAAAAACACATAAACATTTATATACTTTAAAAATATATTCATCCAAGGATATCTTCCTATCAATAATCTCTCCCTTGAGAGCCATCATTCTTCCATTGTTACTGAGCAGTCGAAGATGAGGTGATGTGGAGTTTCGTCATCCTCGTTACATATTCTACAAGTTGGGCGTATGGCCTTTCCCAACTTGTAAAGATGCCTGTTGAGTCCGATGTGCCCGCTTATCATACCAACAATGACAGAAATTACAGTTTGTTATTTATCGATATTTTGAATACATATATGACAAGACAGGTTTTGAATAAATAACTTTATCACTTAAACAAACCAATGGAGTGTGAGAGTAAACGAGGATATTTTATATAGCCCGTTAGGTGGCGTCACTACCAATAAAAGTCATAACAAACTACTTAATACTTAATCAATTTATAGTTCTATGAATATCAACGATTCTCAGCAATGGCTTCAAAATATCAAAATTGGAGCCCTTTATTTCAGTTGGTTATTCAAAAAACACAATATTTGAAGTTATTTAAAAGCTTTTCATTTTTAAAAAAATGTTTCTTTTGTTAGTTTGTATATTAATATTGTTATGAGAGTGTATATACATATTTTCATTTAAATATGTATCCAATTTTGTATAGCTGTGTCTTTGAAGGCCTCCATCATAAAGAGGAAAGGTACCACCTATAAATGAAAATATTTATAATTTAAAGCAGAATGCATCAACTATTTTAGAAGTCGAATGTATAACCAAGTTTGTTCGGATTGCATCCAGAGTTTCATTTTTATGAAATATTCTAGCTATCTCTTTTAACTTAGAAGAAGATGAAAACGGTCAGGAATGAGCAACTTGTAAACTTTTTGCTAATAAAAGCAACAACAGTAGCATATCTTCAAAAACTAGTTGAATTACAACGGCACCTAATGTTTTGAATGTAACAATCTCTATATAATCCCTCAATGACTTTATCTACTTTGGAAAATGATAAAAATCCATTAATGTGCATAATAAAATAGTAATATTTGTTTGTGGTGGAATGATTCGTCGTAAAACACAATCAAACATTCTAGCTTTCTTATAATTGATAGTCTGACTCGTTGTCTAAACATATCACAAGCCCAAAGCGTTAAAGTAAAGTAGCGCATGCATAACATAAATTATTCCTTTTTTCCCAAAAGGAATTGGCCAAAATTTCAGTTCTTCTTTAGTCCGTAAGGGGCGCTGCTTTGATGCTAGAGCTCTTTGAAAATAATAACAAAGTTAGTTTTAGCGGCTTTAACGATGTATATGAAAGTAAGGAATGGAATCTCGCATAATGTTGTAGTGATTTGATATATTTCAAATCATCAAACTTAATATCTTTAAACCGGTTTAATTAGGATTGTGGCGTAATTTCATGGACTAGCAACATCTAACGGTAAAGATAATAACCTAAATTTTGGCCAATTTTTTTTTTTACTTTTTCCTTGTATGCGCTACTTTACTTTAACGCTTTACACCAGCCTAGAATAATTTGCAGTCATACAAGTCATGCAGAAGTTGGTTCTTTCTGCGTGTGATGATTAACATATACATGTATGTGTACATTTATATGTGAAATCAGTCATCGGAAAGGATTTTAATATAATTTCGTGGATATTATTATTATTACCTCCGCCGAAGGAGGTATTGTTTTCACTGGCGTTGGTTGGTTGGTTTGTTTGTTTGTCAGCAGGATAACGCAAAAAGTGCCGAATGGATTGGATGAAACTTTGTGGAGTTGTTGGAAATGCCAAAGAAACAAGTGATTAAATTTTGGCATCTCTGAGTGCTTCTTTAAGATGCAAAATGAGCTAAATACTAATAAATATTTCAAGTTAGCCTACTCTGCCAATAGATGTCGCTGTGCTGTGCTCTCCTCCTTGATGACGTCAGTTTCAATTTCTTTCCATGTACCTCAAGAGTGTAAACAAAAAAGGAGCAGTATGTAGAGTTAAAGGGACAATGCGTGGAGGTTGGAAATGACAAAAAACCAAGTGATTCATTTGGTGGGGATCGGCGGAGGTTTGCACTCTTTGAGTCCTCTAGTTATTGTTAAATTATATTTAACTATGATATCTTTAATAGCATGAGTGAAGTGAAGAATAATACATTGTTATAAAAGGGCGATGATGATATGAATTTTAATAATTAATAGTATTTTTGGAAAAGATTATTCTTACTTACTATGCGTTTAACTTTAAGCCATAGAACTGTTATCAATAAAAAGCTGTATTTTTGTAATAAAAAAAGATACAATGTGTGTTATTTATATAAAATTATATTGTGTTTAAAATTTATTGTTTTGTGCTACATATGAAGATCAACTTTCCAGTAGGCTTCGCTTTAATGTATGTCTATTATATTTTGCTGTTCTTTGTATAATTATGTAAAATATTGTTGTTAATTCATTAATAAACAATCTGATTGTACGTGAAAAGTAAAGACAACATTTTCTACAATTTTTCACATTATGAAATCATCTATGCCGGCCATTTTTATAGCCAAAAGTATTGGACTTTGGAGAGGGGGGGGGGGGGGTTGACCGACTGTGCAAATTTTGTTGTCGAAAGTCCTAGGTACCCTGTATATTCATTCAACTCCAGCTATCATTCAATCATGCTATTTTATGTATTAAATTAAGGTAATTAATATATTATTAAGTCACAAAAAGTTATATTGTTCAACATTTCTTCGTATTACATTAACTGACTTTGATAATATCATATGGAATAAAATATTTAATTTTCATGTGGAATAATATATTCAATTTACATTTAATTACATACTAACGACCATTTGAATGATTATAGGGAAAGTTATGGCTAAAAGTGTAGCCTCACTGGATCTTCTAAAAATAAGAATAAAAATTCCACCCTTGGAATTATTTATAAAAGTAAAATTGTTTACCTATTTGTTTTGAGAGCCTTTAGCTCCACGTTTGACGCTAGGAAGGGCTTATGAGCCTACGAATAAACTTCAAATAGGCTCTCGACTTTCGCCGATCTCTATCAATGCTTGTATTAAAATGTAAAAACCATGTATGTATGTTCAGATTTCTGGTAATAAGTATAACGCTATTGAGTTATTTTGATATTGCCAGAAACAATATTAGGTTATCTTTTTTATTATGCTCACCGTAAACCCATCACAATTTTGATTTAATTGAATACTGTGTCATACTCTTAGGTATAATAAAAATCCGGACTTGTTAACACTTAAATAACTATATTCTCACTAATTCATAAAGCCGCCAAAATATATATACAAACCCCCTCCTAGTGATGAGAGGGCCCAGAGTGATGAACCGGTCCAGTTCATGGTTCGAACTCTTGCTACAAATACCAAATACAGGGTCAAAGGGCCCTATTGCTACGCTAGCTACAAATATTGTCTATTAGGTTAAACCCCCATTGCAAATGGGCCCTCGGGTTCGCTGGACTGCAATCTATAGCTTATTTGGGGCTCAAGACACCCCCAATGAGCTCTCCGATTTTTACTGGCTTGAATTTGGGTTTGATTGCTTAGATTTCCTAGATTGGACCCACCTCAGAGGAATCTAATCCGGTATCAGCCGGTAGTTGGGCTATAAATAATGTGCATATCTTTATATGTATTTATATAATCTATATTTGAGGCTAGGACATATTCTTATGTGCATATACATATATGTCCATTCAAGAAACTTTGGGAATAAACGAACGAGCCTTCATAAACATATACTTAACATTTCTCATAAAGTAGTATTAATTTTTTATGAGCACATGAATGAAGAAAAAAATATTTTTGAAAGGGGATAATATATGTATAATAAGAGTTTTATAAAAATTGAGTGGTGCTACACCATAACCATAGATGCCATATACACTTTGTTTATATTTACTTATACTAGGAGACGTTTTTCGTTATGTTTTTTGTATATATACTTGGAGAAGGAAGAAAAGATTCAAGATCCCTCATGGTTTTTTAAACCTAGGATCCCTCCACTAAGGTTTAGTTTGTTTGTTTAGTTTGTTTGTTTGAGGGTAGGATCCAAGCGTACGAATTGCAGTCGAGTCTTGAGTCCAAGGCGGAATCGAATTAACGATCTTAGCCCATTCCCTAGAACACACAACCACTTTAACCATGTTGTTTACCCATTCTACCTCGGGAAGCCAAACAGGTAACCAATGTTACAATTCCTAAGAATTGCTGGTAGCTGCTTTAGCTCTGGAGGAACTAAGGTTTAGTTAAATGGTTAATTGTAATTATTTTTGGGAGACACAATATCAATCATTTCAGTTGAATCAATGGGAGTAAATGATAGTTTTAATGGCAATATATATTTTCACTTCTTTGGTAAGTTTTTTAAATAATTTAGGTTTATTGATAAAACTAATGAATTAGATACACATAAAAACCAAATATAAAATAGGAAGATCGATAAAAACTATAGCAGAAATATAGTAGTAATATTTCATCCGTCAAAAACAAATATTTCAAAATCACGAAAGTCAATAAATTATTCACAACGGTTGCTTGTAAATCTAAAATGGTATGGAAGTATTAAAAAATCCTTACACAAAGTTTGAAAAAGCTTGTTTAAAGTTTGGACAGCTTTTCTTATAAATATCACACTTTTTGCTCACTTCTCTTCAAATATAAATAGCCTAACAGAAACGTCTTCTATGATTTACTCAAAACGGAACTAAAAGGCTATACATTTGGACAATATAATGGTAATAAATGATTTCTTAAGTTAGAACTATCGACTCTTTCGCATCATCCCTTATTGTATTCCGATGACAGCTATCTTCATTGTAAAAATTAGATTTTTGTTGTCGAAGAAATTTCTAAAGTGAAATATTGACCAAAATAATTTTAGTAATGAAAATATATAGAAAAACAGCTTCAGTATTTATTATATTGTTCCTCTATTATCATTTAAATATTCCATAAACACCTCTACTCTCCAATATAGTGCATCAAATAATTTAAACAATTAAATCTTTAATAATATACATATATGTTTATGAATATTCATTAGTCAGAGGAGAAGCTCCAAAATAAAAAAAAAGAAAGTAAGGATTCAATCAATTTTTCGGTTAATTTTTAAATTTATAATACTAATTGGATTTGAAACGTCATCTTTTAAATGAATATGAAAGTTTACTGTATTATAAAAATAGAGACGGCCCTTGCTACTTCGCCCCTCGACATCTCGCAGTTCTTTTACTACGCGACGACGGCTTGGCTCCCGTTTTTTCACGGCAAAACGTCCCCATATGAACTCAATGGCAGAATTTTCACACACAAAAAACTTAAGTCTAATATATCAACATCGCGACCCTCATATATATCGCGGTGGTCGTGTAGTGGATCCGGGCCGACGCGATTTTGTGAGGGACGACTGTAACTAATTATGTTAATAAACTTCCCCCCCCCCCCTATATTTCAGTATTTTATAAAAGTCGAAGTAGTTGCGAATAAAATACATAAGAAGACACTTTCTACAACACTATTGTCTTATCTTGTCATTTAACTATTTTAATATACGTTTTTATTCAAAATACCCCCCCCCCCCCCAAAAAAAAAAGGACCATTTGTCGTTCAAAAATTACATAATAAAAGTAATTGTTTATTTCATTTTTATTTGTCAAAAACCGTTTAAATTCCTTATTTTAATGTACAATATTCTTTGTTGCCTTATGTTATTATTCTCAAAACAAGTTTGTGCTCTATTTTTTTTGTTAATAATTGTTGTTTATTTTTATTTTCGTTTTTAAATCTCTTTTTCCTTTCACCGATGTTATGTGATATTTTTGTATTCACTTTTTTGTTTTAGTTGTATATTGAATATCAATATTCAATGAATTGAAAATGTCAACCATTGATAAGTATTTTAATGCTGCTTGGACTAAAAAATGGTGTTTTGCAACATGGTTGTTGACCGTAGTAAAGAAATTCGTACATATAGCGTAAGGTAATATGAAGCGCATTTTAAATTGATATAAAATATTTTTCTTTTTGTAGTTATTAATTAAGACGTTCTTCGAAGGAAAAATGACTTAACTACGCATTAGGCAGTTACAAAAATATTTTGTTTTATAAAGCTATTCTACCTAGTTTTAAAATTATCCATATAAAGCAAAATAGTTATCTTCAACATGGCGTCAGGAACAAGGACGTGGCGTGGTTTTCGATCAAGGACTCACCTGGACTGAACATATAAAAGAAAAAGCTGCCAAATGTTCTCGAATATGGAATATGGCAAAGGCTGTCATAGGTCAAAAATGGGGCTTAACTTCGGATAGGGTTCTCTGGCTCTATGAAGCAATGATTAGACCCATTATCACATATGCATGTCTAATATGGGGACACACTGTTACTGCAAAGAAAGTCGAAATAAGAAAATTGAACAATATTCAGCGAAAGGTACTTATGAGTATGACTCATACACTCCGATCAACACCAACATCAGGAATGAGGCAGTATTGGGCATCACTCCATTGGATCTCTACATACAAGCACATGCAACAAAGTCAAGATGGAGAACAAAGTTCTTTCTCCGGGATACCTGGGATGGTGTGGGCAATCTTTCAAGGCGTCGTGGACATCGTTTCGTTAGTGATAAAATACTCCATCGACTTCAATTGAATGAAACTAGCGACTACATTACAGGCAATCGTATCTGGGTGATAACTCTCATGTTGAAAACTCTGACATTATTATATACACAGACGGATCAAAAGACGATAAAGACAACACAGGAGCTGGATGGGCAATCACTAGAGGTGATATATCCTTTTATCAATCATATATATCTCTTAATAAGGAAGCATCAGTCTTCCAAGCTGAGGTAATTGCCATCACACAATCTGTAAAAGCTTTACTTGAACAAGACAAGCCATCTAAGAACGTGATTATTCGGTCAGATTCTCAATCAGCAATTGCTGCTATTCTAAACCCCTTTACAAAAAGTGCCACAGTTAAGCAATGCAAAGAAGTATTAAACAACGCAAAATCCAAAATAAATATACATCTTGATTGGTGTAAGGGCCATTCAGACATCTCAGCCAACGAATTTGCGGACTACCTTGCAAAGAAAGGAACGCAAAGTAAAAATCGCTTATGTGTTGGAGCACCACCAAGCTACATAAAGAAAGTGATAGATGGCTTCTTCTATGAAGTTTGGTGCAACAGATACAAAAAGGATCTTGGAATGAAACATACTCATAGGATGTTGAATATTCCAAAACCAAAGGTTGTCGAGCTTTCACGTCCCAACATGAAATTACTTGTTCAAGCCTACACAGGCCATGGACCATTTCTGGCCCATCTGAGCAAATGGAAAAACACAAATGCCATTTGTTATATATGCATGGAGGAGTCCCAAACCGCTGACCACCTAATCAACAGATGCCCATCGCTTTCATATGAGAGATACCAAGTCATGCAAGAGGAGGATGAAGATCTTCGTATGATTAAATTTATTAAATGTAAAAGATACAACAAATTATTGATTCTAACTTAAATTTAATCGCTTCATAAGTAGATTATAAAATAATTTATATAATGCAATGCTCAATATCCGTTTTTGCTGTTGTAGCACATATACCCCTTTGTGTGGTCGTGTTCTTTTGCTGTATGTATGTATTTGCTTTTATCATTGTATAATTGTAGTATTGTATGTACTATGGTAAGACAGCAATAAATTCTTAACTTAACAGGAACAAGGACCAATTCAGAACACTTTTTATTTGGAAGTGCCTGCGACATCCCTTTGAATACTCTCCCAAGTGAGCTAGACTTAATAAGATATTACCTCTACTTTAAATATCAACATCCAAATCGAGCAAAACTTTCGAGAAAAAAGCATCTTCAAATCGTCAAAACAATATCTATGAAAGTCATTTGGGAAATGGCTAGCTTCCTTCTTACGACATAAAATATTTGTCACAAAAAATTGACAGATTCTTATTGGCCATGAAGGACCATACAAATAAGATCAAGTGATAAAGTTGGGGCAGGCTTTTGGAAAAAATGTCGGTTCTTTTTGACATTGCTCTATACCCTTGTTATAAGAATAAGAAAATTAGTTATTTTACCGAGAAAAATTGTACATGTGACTCCTTCAAAAAAATACCAAAGATGGAATTTCACATCTACAAGGATCAACATTTCTATAGGAAACTCGTAATCGCATCATCTATTGACAGGACAACAAGTGAGTCTTATAAAGATAATTATATGAAATTTGTTTGAAGGCAAGAAAGAATGGACCAATTGGCAAGACAAACGGAGAGAAAAAGAAAAAGAATTGCAACTTTGAACAAAGAAGACGAGGAATATAGACAACAAATTATATTTTTGATGATCATGGACACAATTTGGATGATAGTGATACACCTAATAGTGAAATATGCCAACCAGTGGTACAACGGAACAAGATTGAACTTCCAGAATCTAGCCAAATTTTAATAAGATATGGTCTTTCAGTTCGTTCTGCTGCAGCATATGGAATGGCTCTACTAAGGGATAAAAAGGTAGCTTCTCCCCATAATTTACTTTCAACATCTAAAGTGAGCAAACAAGTACGGGAATATCTTAATAGAATTGACCAAATTGTGGAAGAAAGTAAATAATTTATTTGCATAAAGTTTGATGGCTGCAAAGATCTTACAAAGTCCATGCCCGGTTGTCAAAAATCTGAAATGATGGAGAGCACATAACAGTAATTGTAGAACCTGAATGTAAGTATCTCGGTCATTTTTCCCCAATTTCTGGAAAAGCAGAACATATTGCAAGTGAACTCTTTGCTTTAATTTCTGAGTATGGAAGTCTTCACTTCATAAGAGCAGTGGGATGTGATGGAACTGCTGTAAATACAGGACACAAAGGTGGCATCATCAGGCTTCTTGAACAGAAACTAAACACTCCTTTACAATGGGTTATTTGCATGCTGCATTTTAATGGATTGCCCTTTAAAAAACTATTTGAATTTTATAATGGAAAATCAACAGGACCCAACACATTTCGAAGAAAATTAGGAATGCTTATCTCAAATTTCACAAACATACCGGAACCTATAAAATATCGAACTATCAAAGGATGTGTTCCAGACGTCGATGAATTATTAAAAAAAATCAGCAGAGATCAAAAGTACTTCCTAGAAATTTGTTTAAATGTTCAAAATGGACCAGATTCAATAACAACAGCTTTCCTAAAAAAATATCCAGGAACTATCCACAATGCTAGATGGATAACAACAGCATCCACTGTTCTGAGACTTTACATTCAAACCAGGAATCCACCAAAAGAACTTACAAGATTAGTTGTGATGATTCTTAATATATATGGACCAACATTTGTAAGCATTAAAAAGAAGCCTCATATCAAATATGCCTCTCATCATTATTTCTTTGCTTTGCATCAAGGGCGTCAGCATCTTTCAAAAGAAGAACGAGATGTAGTTGAAAGTTCATTCAAATTAATTCCTTCTCTGCACACCCAGAAGTAATTCTATTAGGAGCTTTATTTGATCCAGACAAAAACTCTAGAAGACCAGCAGTCGATATATGTAATCATTAAAGACAGAGAAAAAAGAAAGATTGGATCCGTTAATCAATACATTCGCCCAACCAAGTACTTAAATTTTAATGCAAAAAGTTATTTAGAGCTAGTTGACTTATCAACTATTCCAAATAGCTTTTTACTGAGCCTCCTTTAACTTTTAATATAAAACATGAAGAATTTCTTAAGTGTATTGAAGGAGAACTTTTGGATATACCTGACATCCCGTGTTACTCACAAAATGTGGAAAGGTTTGTCGCATCAACAACTAAAGAAGCAAAAAAAACCCTGACGATAGAACAAGACACCAAAGATTAGTGATAATTCATCATTTAAGATCGAAAATTTCAAAGGATTTCCAAAAGTCAGATTTTATTGCTTTCGAAAATGATAAATAATTATAAATGTTATCCTTGCCACCTTTTTCTTTATTATTTTATAAATTAAAAATATTACCTGTATAATTTGTAAAAAAGTTAAAATAATAAAGTAATATGTATAGAAAATGCCAATTTATGTTTAACGCAATTTTTTTATACTCATATTTAAAAAAAGAATAAATAAAAGGAAAATAATCGATTCTTATTACCTTACGCTATATGTACGAATTTCTTTACTACGGTCAACAACCATGTTGCAAAACACCATTTTTTAGCAAACAAATCGATTTTTAAATAAAATAAAAAAGTTTTTATACCCATATTAGATAACGATTTTTTTCTTATGCATGAAAACTCATTTTTGGAGGAGTTTTATAAGTAACCGGAAGTGTTGACCGGAAGTAGCCATACGAATTTTTGATGGATGAAAAAAATAATGCAGGCAATTCTTGTTCTTAAAAACCACAACTCATGATAGGATCGGATTTTGGATCGGAGCAAAACAAAATTCTAAGACACACTCTAATATACATATATTACATTATATTTTGCCTTTGAAAATAAACTTGTCAATAACTTGGAACGGATTAATAATTATTATCCATGAGTATTGACAAATCTACTATAATAATAATAATGATGATAATGCTTAACGTGATCAAATGACATAGGATTAAGGCTTCCTCTTCTTTGATTATCTAATTTTTACATAATGTCACTGGGTGTCACTTCTTGTATCCGCTTTGTACAAGAATTGGGATTTCCTCATAGCTTTCTCACAATTAAAACAACTATGAAGGAGCAAGGAAGAGAACAACAACAACGAGCTCAGTTCTCTCCTGGTTTTTTGTTTTGTATTTGTCGTTAGTAGTCACTAAATTGAATAGTACAGAGATGTAAAGTTATTTAGGCTTGCTTCTTCCTAACACAAGCATATGCATTTATAAGGAGGGGGGGTCTCAGGAAATCCGCGTAGAAAAAAATATATTTTTTCCTCCTGAATTCAACCTTCTATAGTAAATTAGGGATATTGCTAGCAAACGGGGTATGGGGTATTCCACTGGTTAAAAGAAAGGATTTAAAATGGTTTGTAGATGGAAAAAGGACAAATCTCACTCATGCCTCCGAAGCTAAAGGCGAATTGAGACAAATCGTATGTAATAACCAAAATATAGATTCAAAAAATAGATGAAAAATGATATAAATGCTTTAAAAGTTGATAAGGTAATCGTATTATTATAAATTCACTATGCAAAATTGATCAATTTGGAGTCCATTTGGAAATTTAATGCTCTATTACGACATAATGACCTACATAGTATGGTGAACAGATTTTCTTATCATGAACCCATCTATTTTCATGAATATTTTTTGGGTCACATCAGGCACAAGGCAAGGCCTTCAATTCATATCCAGTATCGAATTGGGCTCAATACTTTATTTTAAAATTGTTATTTTATTTAGTTTTAGTGTTTGAATTTTCATCGACTTATA
>CP045893.1:31423804-31441211 GCA_013387185.1 Caligus rogercresseyi
GACCAGACGAACTATTTGTTACTTACCCTGTGAATGAAAACTTGATTCCTACCAAGTATATACTGTTGGCAAATTTTTTAATTCTTGCCATTCAATATTAATTTTAATGAACCTAATTCATCCAAAGAAGAAGATTCTCCCTCATGAATGATTTATAGGTGTAACAGTTTTCATTCTTATGCGTTTTAAATAACTTCTAGCACTCCGAAAATCACTTCTCATTACACCTCTTCAGTTCCCTTGTGTTGTTTTTTTAAGTTGAAGGACCTCCAAAATCACGTAGGAAACTTAGAGCAAGAGAATGAAAAGAAAAAAATAGAAATAATCTTTGGTAAGTCTTTTGTTTCAATATACAATCATGGGAAAATCACATACTTTGAAGGAAAAAAATCACCTGAGAAATGTTTCATTTGGTCAGAGAATTTCTGGTGTTTAAAAACCAATAATTGTATCACTATAACATACGTGTTTTTATGTGTATATTGAACTCATCTATATAGTCTAAAGGAACGAATTACGATGTAACATTGTTGTATGAGTACATACCATGCTTTAAAACAAATTATTTTCAAAATTTTGCTGTTTTAGTATTTTTTAATTTTTTTTTTGCCTATATGGTTCGGTAGAATTGCATCCGATAGGATATAAATAAGCATTATAGCATTTTAATTAGTCTATCGAACCTAGGATATTATCAATGAGGTAGACCAAAATGGACCATCCCCTCTCGGGATTTGAACCTGCGCCCCCAACATTGAGAGTTGAACACGCCTTAGACGCACGGCAATCGAGCTCCCTATTAGTATTTAATCTTTGAGGGTTTTTAGATAAGAAATCTTTAATATCCTAAAAAATATTTTTTCTTTTTTTAAACAATTATTTTTCTTTTTTAAACAAATATTTTTCTTTTTTTAAACAAATATTTACCATCTTATTCAATTATAACAATGAAATGATAAATGAAAAAAGCAGAAAGGTCATGCACTCATCGTGCAAATTGTCATATTGTAATTAATAAATGAACCTTGTGTGTTTCATAATAACTGCTCAAGTTTAAAATAATAGGGAAATTGGGATTTATGATATTAGAGTCTCTCCACGCTATTTAGGCCTGGCAACTTTATAAAAACAATGAATAAATTTATATTGTTTTGTCGACATCTCATCTTTGATTAATAAAAATATTGTATTGTAATATTAAAAGAAACTAGCGGCATGTATACACTCAGAGAGTGCAAACCTCCGCCGTCAAGGGGTCTTTATGAGCCTTCCGAGGCTGATTTTTCACGACTGGGCGGTGTAGAGGGACGGGGGAGGATTCCCCTCTACAGAAATTCCGAGAGGAAGACGCTCCTGGCATCCGATTTCACAGCACAGCGACATCTATGGCAGAGTAGGCTAACTGAAATATTTTATTAGTATTTAGCTCATTTTGCATCTTAATTCTGCCCCCAGAGATGCCAAAACTTAACCACTTGTTCTTTTGGCATTTCCAACAACTCCACTAAGTTTCATCTCGAACCGTCTCAGTACTTTTTGAGTTATCCTGCTGACAAACCAACCAACAACCAACGCCAGTGAAAACAATACCTCCTTCGGTGGAGGTAAAAATTGATTTATTCTAAAGTGTTAGTTATTCACCAGTGACTTTTATAATTGTAATGCTTTATTTGTAATTCATGAGTCAAGATATGAGCTGATATTTCAGACTCTTGCTCTTATGCTAGTTATCAACTACTACAAATGATTTTGGGGTCAAGTTTTCTTCTATTAATATTTATTACAATGTTCTTATTTATTGATCCACAAATAATATTTATCCGAAATCGTACTAAAAAATTATATAAAATAAACCATCCGGTAATTTAAAAGGATGGTACATATTGTAATCCGATATTTTAAACAAACATATTAGTTGATGTTTTTACTGGTTATATTATATGTGTCTCTATTTTGTATTGCTTTTTTTATTTTACACAGTATTTTATTTTCACGATTTTTTTAAAGATTTACTGCTGCTTAACATTATGTTTACATGAATTACAAAATAATACATTGATACATACGTTATAAAGCAATAAATACATAATTAACAACAAACGAACACGACCACACATAAGGGTCTTTATTTTACGATATAATAATAAAATATTTTTATTCAGACTTTTTTTTAATACTTTGACATCCCGATTTATTTGACACATATTATTTCAAATTTTGCAAGTATACCTTGCTTCGTAATAAGAATATCAAATAATCTATTTCTAATTTTCTACTTGATCAATTTATCCTATGGACAAAACAACAAGAACTTTCACTACCATATTTTTTTTTGTGAAATTTTTTTGGGTTTGTTTAAGCTTAGTACTTACAATAGAATCGAATACTGCCATCGAAGACCCATTACTAAATGTCAATTTGAAGCTTATCAGATAGCAAAAAGCAGATGGAAAGAGTTTAATGATAATATTATTATTCACTATTTCACTTTGAGATCTTTAAAACCGAAATAAAATAATAAATCATTTTTGGAAAAATATATTTTTGAAGCAAAAAGTTGTACATTTATTAAAGCCGCATATAAAATTGTCCTTTTGTGTTCTTTGATTGTTATTGAAATGACAACCCTTTGTACTTTACCAAAATATTCAACAAATCAAAATATGTATAAAATATTTCCTTTTTGACGGTTATAAGGTTTTTTGCGATGTTATGACATTTGTTTGAATTTTAAATTTATTATTTTTAAAATAAGCCGAGATTTAAATGCGATTTCTCGTAGCTTACATTAGCGAAGACTAAAATGACTTGTGACGAACTACTGCAATTGTAAACAAGAGTAAGACGTCCATAAATATATTAAATGTCTATAGTCTTAACTTCAGTATGTTTCAACCAAATAATATATATATATAACTATGTATATATATATGATATATATATATCCTATATATATAGGGATATATATAATTACTTATATTAAAAATCATAATATTAATATATAAAATGAATAAAAATATACATAAATAATCAGGCCAAATAATTTAAGATAAACATACTTACAAGGTACTAAAAAATTATCATAGAACTACTTATTGGTCTTAATACACCCCCCGCAATAAAAGTTAAATAGATAATAAATACGATGTTTTTACGTTTATATAAAATTTGGTTATGAAATTCATTTAAGGTTTGACATATATTTATATATAACTTAGCAAAATATTATGATAGAAGAACGATCAGCATATGAAAGTATTCTATTATTTTAAAAACTTGTATTATTCTCCAATCAGAGTCTTAATCTTAAAACTGTGTTCACTCATCGAAATGTTAATTTATAAGTTACTTTTAGGCAATTCTAGAAGGACAGCAAAAAAAAACCCTCAAAGAAACATTAAATTGATTTCATCCTTGAAGTGTATCACGGCACCATTATAGGATGCCTTTATAAAGATTCCTCTTGGATGAGAACTATCAATCTTACAACTTAATATATGATCTCAAAGTATAAAGGGTCATATATCCTTGAGCTTCCATTCAAATAACATTTATATGTATACGGAGCTCAAGAAAACAGAATGAGATATGTCCCTTTTTAACTCGCCGAAGGAGCATTGAAGAAGGAAACTCAATCCATCAAATATTTGGAATTTTTTGTGTTGTCGGAAGTGCAAGGGAAAGAAGAAGAAGAAGAATCAGACGGGTTTCTTCATAGAGCACGCTTTCAGAAGCTACAACGTTAAAATGGTATGTATGTAAGGTGGTGATGGCATGCCATTTAAGTGAGACAACAAACATGCGGATCAAGGGAGGAAGAAGAAGAAGAAAAAAAATCATGCAGATCCATGCAGGTCGTTTCATACCATCATATACAAACCGCGCCTGCCAAGACAGTAATAGTAATGCCACGAAGAAAATTGGAGTGAAGACCCGTTTGTTGTTCAAGAAGAAGAAAAAAAAAAGCTGAGATGTTGCCGTAGTTAAACTTTTCATCGGATAGAAATTTCATTCCGAAATTGAATCTTGAATCAGTAACACACGGGTCAGTTCATTCCCAAATAGTCCCTTTAGGATTCTTTATTTATAAGATATAATATTGGGTAAAGTGTTAAGTGATTAAAGGATTTAAGCTCAGTGATAAGCATATATATATATATTTCAATAAGATATCTAAGAGCAAGAACGGTGAGTAAGCCAGTCAAGTATGTAATTTAAAGAAAAAAGCGAATAGTCGCAATCTTAATATAAGCTCTCCCACGCAACTTTCAAAAAAAATTGCAGCACATGTTTGTACAGAAATATAAATGTATGTTGTAGATAAGCAGTTATGTGATCTATTGACATGATCGGCTTCAACCTCTTTCACAGTGTGTTTCTTCCGGTTTCCAACTCTTTTCCCTTAGAATTATTATATTCTTTTATGACTGTCAATCTATATACATATACTTATAGTTTACACGTTCTATAAATATCCATCCACTGTTGCAAATAGTTACTTTTATTTGTTCTATCACGCCCTTAGGAATGAAAATCTCCGGCCATCCCTCATTGGCCCTCTTCTACTTCTTGCCTGTGCTTTGGGTCCACTAGAAGCACAGGAAGATCCCAGCACCCTTCCTCCACCCTCCGTTTCAACAGAACTTCCTCCTCCACTTCCTCCATCCTTGTCCGAAGCCCTGAATGAGTCCCCTGAGGATGGAAGCTTCAGCTGTGATCCCGAGAATGTGTCCTTTGAAATGGTGACGGGCTACGTCTACACTGCCCCTGAGGACATGCTAGACTCCCAGCCAGGGACACTCATGCTCACAGACTGTATTGACACCTGTGCCAAGAACTCCAGCTGCCAATCCATCAACTATGAAACCGGTCTATGCGTCATTTTCTCCTCCAGCGCAAATGGAAAGGAAGGTAAATAAAAAATATACAAGTCTTTATGATAAATATTAAAAACAATTCATATATATGTTATACATAATAATATTGCAAATACTATATATGACACTTACATCATAGGTCAACTCACTCCAAGCCAGTTCCCCGTCTTCACGATCTATGTTCAAAAGATATGCTTGAGCCATGCGGATAAGTGCTCCAATGCCTGGTCGTTTGAGAGAGTTATGGGCTTTGAGCTCTCAGGGATTGAGGCAGAAAAAATCCTGGACGCTTCAACTCGGAGGAATGCATGGATAAATGCTTAAGCGAGACGGAGTTTAAATGCAGGTGAGAGCACATACATGCTTGATAGAGTTACCATAATTTAGTTGAAAACATATCAAGTGTCATCCATGTAGGGAGTGCATCTCATGGTTCAAGAGATTTGTAAAACCCTTAACAGATATTAGTAAGTAATTGACAGACAAAAATAGTAAGTAAGCGAAGTCGGTATGCGCGGGAAGTAGAATTGAAGTAGAAATTGATATATGAGTTTATTCCTACTAATCATATTATTAAGGTTTTCTCAAAAGATATATATTAACTTATAATGCTTTTAAATATGAATCTAAGATATTTAAAATGAGTTTGATAATTATGTTAAAGGTTATTTTCCAAGGAAAATACTATATTTTTTGTATTGTAAAGTAATAAAACAACTGATTGAAGCTCCGTGGCATGAAAACTAGGTCTCCTTTGAGAAGCTGTAAATTATTATGTCAAAAGAATGAAGATACTAAAGACTGTGAGCGACAACTTTATGCATCATAAAAAGGATCCCACTAATTTTATCACCTTTCACTTCGTTTCAATATTATCTGCCACAATTTTTGGACCTGAAAACTTGCATATCTCCGAGTTTATTCATATTTATAATACTTTTCCCATTTGTATAAAGGAGGCATAAATCCTAGGCAAATTAATTAAATAATATGGAACAGTTTTTCCATAATTTAAATATACTAAATGGGCTTACATATATGTTCGATAGACTCATCAAATATTTCTGACTATTTAAAAAATAAAGAAAGGAATTGATCTGGGATATTTCCAAGAAAGCGTTCATATTTATAAATCAATATATTTAAGTTTTAGCGCTTCATAAATCAAACTATTACAGACATAACATATTAAACAAATAGAAATAATTTTGTTAAAAAGTGGCTTTTCTTTTCATTATAATAATTAAAATGCATAATATGCCTAGAATTTATATATACTAAAGATTACTAGTCTAATATGTCTTAAATGTCAAAAAAATTATAGGTTCAAGATATATACCGCAGTATGCTAAAATACAAAATCTACTAAACACAATAATGCATCAACACTTCACGATTACTTTAACCTCATCTGTCCGACATTAAATGCAACTTCTTCCATATGATTTAAAGCACGAACATTCTTACAAACCATTTTTTTCTTCGCTTTATATATTATGTTCATTCATAATTAAAAAGAAAATAAGAAGACATTAAAAATGCCTTAATAGTTACATTTCATATCTCTTTGAAATAGTATGATGATCTCATATTCTTTTGGTTACATTTTGAGTGATATTCAGGTCATGTATTTCGACCTTCTATGATCAAAACGCTTCCTACCCTAAACATACTTCAACCCTTGTGTGCTTCCTTGTTCCTCTCTGTAAGATATTCCTCTATGCCCATAAAGAAATAGAAACAAGTATAACCTACTCCATCAAGAAGTTATGTGTACATAATGAATATAATTATTATGTTAAAATACATTTAGTTTATTAATAAAACTAATTATAAATATTTTGTTGCAACTAATAACAGGAAAAAGTTATATCCTTTTAAACCAATCTTAATTCCCGTACTCATGTTTACACAAACTCAATAAAAAATAGTATTTTTTATAAATAAACTGCACTTCAAACTAAACAATTGGTTGGTAAAATACAAACAATATCAGCGTATTTGACAAATCATTTTTACTCATCCAAAGAACAAGTCATTGCAATTCTATCATTCTTATGAGAAAGTAGGAAAATGTTCAAATATCTGCATGGTCACGAGATCTACAAAGGCTGCATGATTTTTATTAAATATTTTGGCAGTGTTTTTCAGTACATTGACAATCAGACAAATCATGTAGTCATATGGAAGTCAAATATCTTTTTAAAAAGTTACATTTTTATTTTGTACAACATCTTGAGAAACAAATGTGCTAATATTGAACTACTTCAATAGAAATCATTTATATGAGTCCTGTAATGTAACATAAAAATAATAAAGTCATATGGTTTTAGGGATAGATAATATGTTTCTTAGTGGACGAAGAAAAAGTAGTACATTTAATAAAAATAATTGTCCTTATTGGGACTTTGAACTCGAAGCCTTTTGAGATAGCATAGGAAATTTCCCCATACTTTCATAACAAATATCAAAACTTTAGATAAATTCCTCAATTACTTACTAGACCGCATACAGGCTTACCAATATATAAATGCCAAAGTAACTGCCATTTCTTATACTGAAATGAAGAATGCCAAGCCATAGAACAAAATGGGGTGTGCTTTGTAAATATTTAAAAATATAGGTATTACAAATCAACCCTAACCTTTAAAGTGTATTGTGTTCATTTCACTTGTTACTATATATATATTAACCAAGATAAAATTTATCTGAATGCTTAAAATATGCATCGACTATTTTTAATTACTAAAAGGGTATATTATATATATATATTAATTATATCAAATTTATCCTTACCTGGTATATATACTTTTTAATTATAGCATTAATATTAGTCTATTGAACCTAGGATCTTATCAATGAGGTAGACCAAAAATGGCCATCCCCTCTCGGGATTCGAACCTACGGCCCCCAACATTGAGAGTTGAACACGCCTTCACGTTTATTCATAATTGAAAAAAAAAATTAAAAATATTATTTATGCGAATAATAACGTGAAAAAGTTATATTCTTATAATCCAATTTTAATTCCCGTACTCACTTTTACACAAACTCATTAAGAAATAGTATTAAAAATTAAACTACACTTAAAACTAAGCAATTGTTTGGTTAAAGTACTTATTAAAATTACTTCTTTAATCTAAACTAGAGTGTAAATTATACCAATTATTTCTTATATGAAGCATACAATAAGCAAGTTTGATCAACATACATGATTTTTTAAACTATAAAAATATGATTTTGATTTTTAAAACAAAATAAAAGCACAAAGATCCCCCTATACAGTTACTCCTTAATTGGACCTAGGAAAACAAACACTGCTCTTTTACATTGGATTGTTTTAAAATGTATATGAGAGATAATTGCTTCTTTTCCACACAACCAAGAACAACAAATGTCAAACATTCAAAATAATTTCCTCTACCTCTTTTCTTTTTTTTTTCCTTGAAGTCTCTAGAAGGAAAGAAGAGACGAAGAAAAAATGTTGTAGGTAAAAATTGTAGTTATACCAATATATATCATGTATATGTATTTAAAACATACTCTACTACAATGCAAAGATTTTCCTTTCCCTTCCGTGTGTATAAAATAATATAGTAAACCAAGCAACGGTACTTTCTTCTCTTACATAAGCAGGGAAGCAACGGAAGAGGGAAGAGATAGGAAGTAAGGCACAGCTGATTGTCAAAGAGGGTGTCACTGAACTTATTGGTCAAAGTATTATTATTTTTATTTTCTCTTCATATGTGTTATTATTGTTTTCATAATATGTAACATCAACGCATGTATGGAACCCTATCGGTTATTGATGAGAAGAAGACATAAAAAGGTGTTATGTGTTTTAATGGAAAGAACTTGTGGTTTCTACTTTTTTGTTTAAAAGTTAAAAAAAGTAACTTCCTTGAGGACTCTTCCCTGTTTAATGATCCCTAAACACTTCCTATATGTAACACAACACCTTATAAGCAAGAACAACAAAAACGTTTAGATGGAGAATGAGTAATAACGTTGATGAGATTTGAAGGCAGGCTTTTAAGTGTTTTTAATTTGATGTATATAAAGGACTGAAGGGGGATTTGAAGGCATGTATTGTTGAAGTTTACTGAGTGTTCGGGGATGAAGGCTTTTTGTCCTTAAGTAAGTTTTTTTGTCTGGGAATATCAATTAACTTTATAACCTGTCACAATTTTTTAGTTATATTTTTTAATGTTGGGTTACAAACATATAAGTATGACGCTCTTGTTCACTTGAAAAACAACACGAATAGATACATATTTATATTGATAGCATTAATAGGAAGAAAAGGTAATGAAAATTGTTGAAAAGAAAGAACTCAAATTATAAAATATTGAAAATATTAAACTTGACTTTACGGCAATATTAAAATCAATGCAGCCTCATATGAGTGAACTTCACAAATATGTATAGCATCTATTGTATTACAAATGTTCCTAATCTATTACTTGAAATTGGACTTATTTTTAGTCCCCGATAGCGTCAAAAATAATACTACTAAGATAT
Source organism: Caligus rogercresseyi (assembly GCA_013387185.1). Taxonomy (NCBI): domain Eukaryota; kingdom Metazoa; phylum Arthropoda; class Copepoda; order Siphonostomatoida; family Caligidae; genus Caligus; species Caligus rogercresseyi. The sequence goes on from CP045893.1 coordinate 31,433,203, forward strand.
TGAATTTAAAAAATAAATAATTTTTCCTGAAGATACTTAATATATAAACTTAATACATTGTTGTAAGTAAATATAAAATGCCACAAACCCAAAATATTATTCTATGCCTCATTTGTGTCTATAGACTGTATACAAATATATATATATATATATTTAATAACACATATTAAGATGTAAAAGGCTAAAAATACTTACGAAAAAGTTTTTGTCTCTTCATAGTTGTTATTAGTCAGTCGTTTGTGGTTTTTGAGAATTAATATGCAAATTGAATGAATGGAAATAATTTAGAGTCTGCTCAAATGCATGATATATCTTGATATGATTTTCAAAGATATTTTATTTACTTAAGCATTGTTTTCAAACCAAATTTTCCATGTTTTTAGAATTAAATTTAATATTTTATTTCACATATCTTATATAAAAAGCAAGTTTGTTGCATAATAAGTTTTTTCATTGGTATTGTTTTTACACTTGTGATAATTTAATTTCTTCGGGAATCCTTTTATCATAACTTATGCAATATATTATAAAAATAAATAAAAATTTAAAGTGAAAGTTTAGGGACATTTTTTAGTTTAATAAAAATACTTTTTTTAAATATATGTATTAAATATAATCATTATTAATTTTCTTAAGTAGGCCCATTTTTAATCCATACAATGCTTATATATATTTAGTATTAACTCATCTTTTGAACGTATTCTACAGATCTGCAAATTACAATGAACCTGCTAAGACATGCGCCCTATCTTCCCGAGACCGTCATTCACAGGCTGGAACCCCTGGCTTCCGCCCCACAGATTCAACGGATTACCTTGAGATCAACTGCGTCTCAGATCCAAAGAAACTCTGCGTCTACGATAAAACCAAGGGTAAGATTCTCAAGACCGTCGACTCCGTATACCAGGCCATCGCATCCAAGGAAGACTGCCAGGATCTATGCAACAACGCCCCCTTCCGCTGCCACTCCTTTGACTTCAACGACACCGGGGACAACGTCTGCCGACTCTCACATCACAGCGCCTACTCACTAACACAATTGAAGAACCCTACTTGGCCATTGAGGAGGCAACCACCTACGAACTAGATGCATGCTATGACGTAAGCATAAACTGCCATTCATCCGACATGACTGCCCGAGTCGTGACCTCCACGGTATTCAACGGAAAGATTTACGCCAAGGGGAGCCCCACGACTTGCGTTGAAGACATCACAAGTAGCCTGAATTTCACCATCACCATGGCCTACAACGACTTGGAGTGTGGAGTGATCAAGGAAGGCCTGGATCCTATTCCAACGAAGTCATCATTCAACACCACGATCGCATCGTTACAAGCTCTGACCTTGGTCTGAACCTTAGCTGCCAATACGATTTAACTAACAAGTCTGTTGCCAATGCGGTGGACATGACCATTACCGGAGAAATATCTCCTGCTCTTTATGAAGAATCTGTTGTTGAAAGTCCCAATGTTGTCATGCGGGTAAATTTGAAATGGAACAATCTTTTAATGTTTTATTAACATATCAATGATTTAATTAAGGTTGCGGATCAAAGAGGTCAAAATACGAAGACAGCTGTCGTCGGGGATCCCCTCTCTCTCATTTTCGAAGTTATCGATCCTGAATCACCCTATGAGATTTTCATCCGTGATCTTGTCGCCCTGGACGGAGCTACCACGAATGAACTAGAGCTTATCGACTCTCGAGGCTGCCTGTGGACACATCAATCATGTCTGAAGTGCGACAATCTGATCTTGGAGAGAAAACTCTACTCAGCTTGTTTGACGCCTTCCGATTCCCTACCAGTGACATGTTCAATTCAGAGCCATGGTGACCCCTTGTATCCCGGTCTGTCCTCCAGTTCAGTGCGACATCATTGATTACACTGGACAATCCCTCACAGTTGACTCCTTTGGAAAAAGACGGAGGCGACGAGATGTATCTATAGTAGAAAATCCCTTGATCTCCAAGCGAATCAAGCGAACTGTCGACCCTCAAGAGGTCCTTGTAGTTGAAAGTTTAAGGTAAGCATAACCTAATTTGTTAAAGCTATATATACATGTTTTTCTTTTTAGAATCGTGGATCGGTATGGAAAGTCCTCAAAGAAGTCAGAGAACAAGTCCATGGATGTATCTCCTCGCAGCAAAAACAATCTCCGTTTCCTTGAGGATGATTTCTTCCCTCAGAAGAGATCCTATCCAAGCTTCCTCTGGGGCATCTACTTGTTTCGAAGAGGCTAGCCTCATTGCTGGTGCCATTGTTTTCATCATCGTCCAACTTTGCCTCCTTCTGGTTTGGACCTTTTTGTGGAAGCGCAAGAGGGCGCTTCTAGCAAAGGAAGTCCTTGTTCCTGGATTCGGTAGCTCTGAGAGTGGATTCACTGCTTCCTCTGACAGCTTAAGCTATCTCTATGAGTCCCGCATACCCCACGCACGAAGAAATCGTTGAACCCCTAATAGTCCCCCCCTCTTAAAATTTCCTCGAACTCAGACCAAGCTGTTGGGCCTTTAAATGCTTTAAATAAGTAGAATAATGATCATAATTATAAAAGTTCCTTAGAAAAAAATTAAGTATTACGAAATGAAGTAAAAAAAACATATGTGGCATTGATGTTAAGAAAAGCATCACTCAATTCTTGTTATAATTATAGCTACATTATTTCATTCATTATAAAGATCTCTCTCTCTCTCTCTCAGAAAAAACATGATAAAACGGGGATATGTCCCTAATCAAAAAGTATTATTTTCTCAAATTATTAGAAGTGCTGTCTATGACAGTTTTTTATTCCAATTATCTGCAAAACTCATATTTTGCGTCTTAGAGTTTTATATACGTTTTTGGATGTGGTGTTGGTTTTATAAGATTCAAGTATGTATAATTCTTTGAACGGTTTTGTTGCATTATTATTTTTGTATAATATTTTGCATAAATAAAATGAAATAAAAATATTTATGGCATTTCTTGGATGTTATTTATACGATTAAAAGAGAAAATGGTTCAAATTATGTTCGAAAAAAAAGTGATCAAAGAGGAGGAAGGATGGTAGAAGAGTGTGTTTAATATCTACTTGGATATCCGGTAACCATAACACTTCTCTACACAAATATCTCATGATGTACAAGAATTTGTCAAACAATTTCGTGGATGAAATGTTAGTAGAAACTGCATAGCGTATGATAAAGATAAAAGATTTAATAGGGGCTCAGTATTAGACATTTTAAAACAAAGCCTATAGAAAAAGCTTATATAAGAAACTTAAGTAGCCTTTAATTTTTAGGAATGATAGCCAAATCTAAATTACTGATTAAAAAATCGATTTTTTCAACGATGAAAGATTCCGATTATCCCTAGTGCAGCTAAGAATTTGTCAATGTCCTCTTCATTAAATATTAACTTGGTGAAACTAACTTTTGAGGTAGAAATACACGGGCGTTGATCAAGCACAGGGCGATGTCTAAATCTCTATTGGAAGGAAGAAGTATCATCCGTATTTCGTGAAATCTATGACAACAAACCGTTTTCTCTTCAACCATTTATCTCAACATAAAGTACTACGGATATTGCAACGGAATACTAAACAAGCATTATCATCCTCAAATGCTTCCTTCAAATTTATTTGTGAGGTCTAAGAAACGGATAAAAGACATCATTATGGGTCTTGTGAATTTTTTTTTTTTTTTTTTTTTTGTACCAAGATACAGAAAAAAACAATCTATTTTATTCGTATTTACACAACAGTTTTACAAAAAAAGCTGGGGAACATGATAAAAGCACAAACAAAATAGTTATATAGCTGAACATGATAACATTCAAAATAAAGCACTATACACCACACCTTCAATTTTAATTTAAAGATATGTTTTACAAAATATGGGAGGGCTTATCATTAATTTGTTGATAAAGTTTTCCAAATGGGACGGTAAGGGTGTTTGCGTGCACTTTAATTTGTACAAAACATATTGAACTTTTGTTATATAAAATTTATATCCTCTTCGTGTGGACCTACATATATAAAAGCAAAGTTTTGAGGCCTTAGCAATACACCATATTCTGTATATACTTTAATCGATACAGTATTTCGAATATCCCTTGTTGCCATACATTCAGACAAAAAATGGTCGAGTGTTTCCCTATGGTTTTTACAAAAGAAACACAGTCTTTCTTCTGCAGTTCTGCCGTGTATGCTGCCTATTGTTAAAATATTGGTTATTATTTTATATTTAAACCAATACATTGAAAAATTAAATTTTTGATTCGCCAGACATTTTAGTATTTTTGTGACGGAAGCCTTTTCTTTGTACTTCTCTCCCCGTCTTTTGATTTGGGATATATATTTAGATTTAATTTTAGAGTCTATTATTAATGTTTTATATATTTATTATTTAAAAAAGAGATAAAGTTAAAAAGACAATCGGGAGGACCGATTTCTCGTTTTCTATAATTTATATTTTTCAATAATGTCCTTTCTTCCAAAATTTCGTTGAAGGATAAATTCTTATTTTCGTTAAAAATTTCACCAATAAAATTAATTTTTTCTTTTAAGGAAGTGCCATTTAAAAAATATAGTCTAAAATTTTGCTTCGTTGGCTCCTGCCAACACATTGAGGGTAAAATTTTGTAAAGTATTTATTTACTTATTTTTCCTATACTCTTCCAAAAGGTATTTATTGAAATAAGTGTTTTCAAAATTTTGTTGGGACCTTTTCCTCTTATCTCTTGAAATGATATGCCTTCAATAATTTTCATTTTATAGTTCACAAATTTGAAGCAGGGGATTCACTTTTTAAAATTCTCCTAAACCATGAAAATAAGAGTGTTTTCCAGAAGATTCTAAAATTTATTAAGCCCAGTCCTCCTATGTTCTTCGGAGAGTTTATGCGGTCCCAAGTTATATTTTTACTTTTCTCATATTTATTAATGAAATCGTGGCACAATTTGTCAATTAAAATACATAAATCTTCACAAAAGGGAGTCACCCTAAGGATATGAATTACTTTTGGTAAAATCAAAGAGTTCCATATTTGAATTCGACCTAAAATATTTGCATATCTACTTGAGAAAGTCCTAACTTTTTCTAAAATTTCATTTTTGTTGATATTTATGTATAAAAGTCCCATGGATATTGTAACACCAAGTACCTTGACCTCATTTACAATTTCTATATTTTTTATGTGAAGTTCTTTTTGTACATTTGTTATAATATTGGTTTTTTCGATATTAATCTGCAAGCCCGATGTTTTTGACTTTGAGTTGATGATGTCAATAACTTCATTTACTGATTTCTTGATCACATTTTGTGTTCCTCCCAAAAGGACCGTCATGTCGTCTGCAAAAACCTCAATCTTTTCGTCCAGTTCCCCGCTACGTTTGCCTTTTATGTTGGGAGAGATATCAATTTCTCTAATTAATTTATCGATCGAAATTATAAAAAGACTGGGAGCCAGAGGGTCTCCTTGACGGCAACCTCTTCCAATATTGAAAGTGTTATTTTCACATTTTATTTTGTGAAAGCATTGCGTAAACATATAGCAATCATCTGAATAAAATGTTGGCTAAAACCATAATCAAATAAACAGTTTAAAATATATTGATGAGAAATTGAATCAAAGGCTTTCTGGAAGTCGATAGTCATCATTGCAATATTGTCACTACGCTGATTTGCTTCAGATAAAGTATCCATAATTTTACGAGTGACTTCTTCCATATGCCTTCCTTGTATGAAACCCTTTTGTGCTTTATGTAAAATTGACGGTAAAATATTCTTTAAACGTTTGGCTAAAATTCCACTGTAAATTTTATAAAAGACATTTAGCATTGTTAATGGTCTGAGATTTTGTATGTAGCGTGGGTCTTTGCCGTTCTTAGGAATCAGTGTAAGACTTCCTTGATTAATATGGTCGTCAAAGCATCCATTTTGAATTGATTCTTTATATGTGGATTGTAAAATGGGAGATAAAAGAGCATAAAACTTTTGATAAAATTCCATCGGAAATCCATCCGGCCCTGGATATTTTTTTTTACTGTAAGATAAATATACTTCTCGATTTCTTCCAAGCTGATATATTGATCTAGAGCATTTTTAGGTCTTGTGAATTATTGATATAATTGCCTCCAAGAGATTCCATCAAATATTCTCCATAAAAAGCTCAAACAAGAGTACATATTTCTTTTGTGCCTTTTTAATTTGTTTTTATAGTTTGAGAAATTTATTTAAAGAATTTTTATTTTGGTTATTTTCTTTCAAAACTGATTGATTGCATTGTATTTTAACATTTTTGTCAATGTTTCCGTTTCTTCTTATTATTTTAAAGTGTTTTGTTTCTGTCCTTTAGCAAATAGTGATCATAATTATAAATTCATCTTTATCTCAGCAATGTTCAGAGCCAATAGTAAATTAAATGAATTCCATGACTTTTTTTATAGTTCAGAAAAAATACATAAATAAAGTTTATATAAAAAATCGATGATTATGCATAGTAAAAATCCCATAAATAAGCATTTTAGCTTCAAATTTTAGAATCGATGCTGAACAAACATAATTAAATACAATTAAAGGACCACATACATAAAAGTAAAAACAGTTAGAGGCGTTTATCAAAATATTTAAAAGTCTTCTGTAGATTACTTGAAGAGAATGTGAGATTCCGGATAGTATTTAATCACACATGCCGCTAATGTACATGAAGTGTCATAGGCAGAGAGAATTTTAAGTCTAAAGCTACGTACCGAGCTGCTGCAGATATCAGAATTGGCCTTAATTCAGATGGATTAATCGGACTATCTGTAGTTCATCTGTGGGCAATTAATCCTTTTGCCCCGAAGAGGGTACAATTTATGGCTTTCGCTCTTTCGGAGAGATCCTCTTTTCCAAGACCAAAGAGTACTGTGGCTTTGCAGTATTTAGATGCCTTGATGTCTTCCATGCCTTTTACATTTAGAGCATAAACTTTTTTACATATTAATCATGGGACAGTCCACAAAGGTATGAAGTATTGAGTTGTATAGAACTCCACAATCTTTACATGGGGCTGGGTGTGAATTTCCTCTCATCTGATATTTTAGATATAGAATCTAGGATCCTCTGTTCCCAATCTTCAAGCAGTCCAAAGGGGCATAAACTTAGACAAATGTACCGAGATTCGGTAGGATCAAAATGTAGATTTGGCACCAACTTTGTGCAAATAATGTTTAATGGCCGATCTGGAGAGAGGAAATCTAAACCTCTCGTCATCAAAAAAGCCATTCCTGCTCAGGTCATATACTGTTAAAATGCCCTCCTTTATGGTTATTTCTTCCAGTTCTTCAGGGGTTTCAGGTTTTGATACAAAAACTATTTGTACAGTTAGACCTAAATAAATCGATGATGAGTCTTGACTTTTTCGAGAGATAAATAAGTAATAACAAATGATTCATTTTAAAATGAATGCTATAATTGCAATTGTAAAATATTTACATGGTATTGAACAATTTTTGGAGGCAGATAATATTTTGTATTGATAGTCCGCCTCAATATTGGCTTCATCCTGCCATTTTTTCCTAATATATATTTACTACCGGCATTAATATATTGGAGGACAATAAATGGGCCTTCTACTGTATTGACATCGTCCCAAAAGAGATTATATTTCTCAGGATGCATATATTCATGCATATGAATAAAACTATATACAGATTTCGATATTTTTATCTCCAAAGTTCGAAAAACTTTTTCTTTTTTTAAGCAGACACTTTTTCAATAGAAAAACATGTTAGAAATACTGAAAAACAAGGTGCCAACCGAAAAAATATAAAATAAAATTGAGTTGCATATCGGTTCATTGTTAAAAGTTTCTTTGTTTAAATTTGGAGTATAGATAAATTGGTCTGGGATTAAAAAATGGTTTCGATTATGTAAATTATTGACGAGTCCCCTAATTTTTAAATCACTTTTTCATTCAGAAAAATTAAAGATTAAAAGAAAATTTCGTTTAAAGTCATAGCAAGATACCTAAAACTTTATAACAGTGAA
>CP045894.1:0-48721 GCA_013387185.1 Caligus rogercresseyi
AAGTAGGGGGGGGGGGGGATAATCATCAAGTTCAAAATTTCACAACGCCCATTTGGGATATGATTAACACTATAAATACAAGAACTTTGACACCAAAATTAACTCTGTATCTTGAAAATAACCCCCCACCCCTTGAAAATGAAAAAAAGAACCAAAAAATGGCCTTTTCTGCAAATTCCGCCTGGAATGCATATGCTATTCTTACTGTTTGCCTATATAGTGTTGAAACAATGCTTTCAAACCATTTGATATTTAATAAACACTAATAATAGAACTACTGTTACACCTCAAAGGGACTCTGTATCTTGAAAATAATCCTTCATCCCTCTTTAAAATAGAAAAAGAACACAAAATGAGCGTTTTTTTTAAGCTGTTCAGCCCTCAGTTTGCCAAGACTAAAACACTGAACTCATTTGCATTTTTTTTATTTCAAATACAAAACAGTTTATCATCACATAGACACATAGACATGGAAAGAACTTGAACTTTGAACTTGAACAGTTTTAAGTAGCATCTTATATTTCTCTTAGCCTTTCAAGACTTTCTTGGAATTTTGCATATTCCAGTGTGGTTCGGTCACTCCTCTTGCCTAGGTACGCCATGAGAGCATCTCCAAACTCCTGTGCTGTTTTCATCCTCCTCTTCCCACTGGGCAGTGTCACCTGGATTCTGAAGATAGGATCGACTTTAGGCAGAAGTGTGGTGCTTTCTCTGGCAAACTGAACCTCAACCTTCATTCTCTGCTGCTTTGCATTGTTGTTCAGACTTTCATCCACAAGGAACTTTTCAACTTCTCCACTGTCAGTGAAGGGACCACCAAAGGATTTCAGTGTGTCCAGCATGTTTAATCTCCTCCTCTCCTTTCTTTGCGCCATTTCCTGCTTTTCTTCTGCCCCTCTCTCAAATTTTCCTTCATGCGTTCAGTCCAGTTGAGCTCGACCTCTCTTTTCGCCTGGGCTGCTGCCTTGAATCCTCTGAAGGATGGAACCTGTCCATTCCTCAGCTCCTGGCTCTTTTGTAAAATGATTGACCTACTCACTGCATTCAGTGTGCCTAGCTTCTTCAGTCTGTAATCCACTTTGCCACATTGTCTCTCCATTCCAATGTTGTGCACAGGGGTGCCATCAATGTTACTAGCCTGTTCACTGACAGGGTAGTCCATTGGGAAGGTCTCCTCATCTATCCCATAGTCCCTCCTCTGCCTGGCCAGGACAGTCTTCAGATGGGGTAGCATGAGATCTGTCAGCTTCTTCACTTCATCCAAGTGTTCGGCAGCCACGTCTGACACTGAGTTCAGGACCTCTTCCGTGTAAGTCTTCTTTACGCTACTGAAAAGCTTGTCAGACACTACAGGATACTCAGGTGTTGTGAACGTTGTGTAGTTGTCGCTGATTGGCTGCCCCAAGCCTGTATGCAGTCCTTTGTAGAACTCCCTGAGCTGAGTATGGGTAGCATCTTTCTCTATGGTTCTGGCATAGAAGGGCTCCACCAAGTGTACACCCAGGCAGGCGAACGCCACAAGGACCACTTTGAGATAGGGAAGCTCCATCACTTCTCTGACGAGGCAGGCCAGGCGGTTGTTTATGTGAGGGTTCTGGCTCAGGAACTCTGTCAGATGGTTAAAGTGGTATATTAGGACTGCTGCTGCCCTGGAGAGACATCCAAACCTGCTGTCTTTGTAGGAAAACAGCACACTGGATACCTGCCTTTGCTCAAGGAAGAGGAGGAATTCCCTGTAGCGGTTCCAGGGTTTGTGGGAATACTCAGGAGCCACCAACTTGAGGCACATGTCCAGTGCCTGTCCAGCCACACTGGCATTCTTGCTGTCTACATCCAGGTCCACCATGAAACTCTGTAGCACTTGCTCCATCTTCATATCGGCCTCCACCAACCGCATCACTTTATTCATGGCACTGCTGAAGCCCAGTGTAGTGTGGGTGCCACAAAAGATCTGCCCTGCTGGTGTTTCCAGGTTGTACATCTCTGCCAACAGTTTTGAAAAGCCTTTGTTGTGCTCTGTGCTGTCAGTCATATGTGCATCTACAAGTTTATAAACATCCTCCACACTGACTCCTCTGACCGACGCCAGTATTTCGAACCCCATATCCACTTGCATTGCTATGTCCTCAGTGGTCTCTCTGTGAATTGATAAGATAGGCAGAGGAAATGGGCTATCTTGACCCACATGCAGCCCTTGTACCATGAACTGGCCTACACCTTTCTTTGTGGTGCTGTCCGATGCATGTGTGATCATTTTACCTTTCTCCTTCTCCTCCTCAAGCTTTTCCACAACTAGACACAGACTTTGGGCCTCAATTTGCTGTAGAGCTGCCCTAATGCTTCTAGTACTTGGCACTGTATCCTTGTCAAATACTTCATCAGATGAGCATTGATTCATTATGTAAATGTACATTATCACATTAGAACATTGCAGCATCTGACAGGTGAACCAAAGTGTTCTCTTAAGATATTATTTTTTTTAATGATAAAAGGGAGAAAAAAGGGGCAAAAATCATGTCCGATTTAGTTTTTTGAGTGGGGTGGGGGGTTTATTTCATGATAGGTACCAACTTCCAATACAAAATATCTCTCAAATGACCCAATGCACCATCACTGAAGTGGGCGTAATCATTTTCCATTTTTTTCCATTTTTAGGCCATTTATCCCCCCCCCCCCCCTAACAGAAGGTCAATTCAATGTTTTGGCATTATTTGCTTTATTTTCTCGCAGAAAAAGTTTTATAACCAATAATGGGTCCGTATTTTTATGCATAATATATATTGTATTAAGTTAATTTACGACTCCGTGTCTAGATTGATGTTTTTCAGATCGACTAATATTATTTATTAAGTGATATGTACAAAATAAAAGAAGTAGACATACTTTAAAATTGAGCTAATCTTTTGAATCTGGATTTAGAAACCCTTTGAATATAAGTATTTTTATATTTATTAAAAAATAATTATAGGTATATTGTATTTTCAAAACTGGCATTCACTAGCGTAAAATCACTATGTGTAGCAAGGATTGTCCAATCCATATCGGTAAATTTCTTAAAATATACCGATTAAAGACTTTATGCGTCGTATTTAGATTAAGATAAGAATGGAAATAAATTATAGTCTTAGACAAAACCAGTAAAAAAGGGTTATGATCTTTGATTCGCGCTCATTACAATAATTGTTCACTTGAGGCCATTCACATAAGAGGTTTCATAAATAATACAGCTCTTTCTGTATAAAATCTGCAGTCGTGCCATCAGTAGTGGCATTCGGACATTTTATTAAAAATACAAAATGATTGGTAGCAGAAATCTACAATCAACGAAATTCTGAATATAATTGGTAACTCGAGCTCTGTTTATGTGTCCCAATTATACTCCATAATTATTATGTGGTAATAAAATGGATGCAATATCAAGACTCCTGAAATTTTCTAGTCTTTTTCAGAACGTTATCTAGATGAAAACATAAGATTTTTGTTTTTAAGATATACTTAAAGCTAATTAGGATGGATCGATATTGGATTCTCTATTATCTTTCATACTTACAAATAAGAAGGCCGGACTAATGATTAGATCATACTTTTGCTTTGTTAAATTTATTTTGTCATGTCACATCACATCATTCTAATTCTTTCTTCTTTCTCTTACCTCCTTCCAAAGAGTGGAGAGCTAATAAATGCTTCGCTATTCAGGGCTTCCATAGGATGCTTCTCTATGTGTGAACATCACCTCAGAGATACGAATTTTTCCATTAATGTACGAATTGTGTTAATAGATGAAAAAAAACAATTTAATTTTATTAAGTAACTGCTCATGCTAATATAATCCGAAATGTTCATTTTGCTTCCGTATGTCTGACGATAAATTGATCACCACTCTGCCGATAAAATGTTTAAAAAGAAGGAAAATGTGGTTGCTAATTGAAAAAACTAACAGTAATTCCTTATTTACAATGTCACCTATCATGTAAGTTGCTTATCTTAGGGAACGCCGTCCGGTTTTAAATAAAAGTACTTGTGTTAAAGTACTCTTTTTAGGCCTCCTTTGAAATATTCTACATTCACGTTTGTTTACATCATTTCAGAAATTTGCTCTCTCCATATCCCGGAGTGGAAAGAGGATGAAATCATTCACGAATCCAATATCAAGCGGTTCACGAAGCGACACTGGCTCTACTTAAGTCTTAATGACCCTATATCATCTCTTCCCATACTTACCTATCTCTCTCTCTTTGCTTCCTATCATAGTTATATCTTACCAAATAATTATCACAAATATTCCATTTATTTATTATTTATATTCAAATGATATTTTAAGAGTATTAATATATTGAATGAGGTTAACTTGTGTTCATGTCGTTCATGTCAAATTTCTTGAAAATGGTGGGCGTTACAGAGAATGAAAAAAGAGAAGCCAGAGAAGTGAGGCAAAATACTCTCTCGCTTCTCTTTTTTCTTTCTCTTTCTATCCAGGTAACAGTGGTTACCAAGCGGTAATTGTATATTCTCATATGAAAAGATCAATTTTTTTGGGAGAGTACGTGCAAAAATGTATTAGCTTATTTCTTTTAAAGTATAGCGATTTTTAGAACACCAAACATATCAAATAAAAGCTTAGTAAACCAGCTTTACTATTTTGGTATACTAAATCATATCAATTTAATAAGTAGAGAGTTATATGTACATAAAAAAACATATCTTGTGTACAAAATGACGCATATAATGGATTATTAATGCATCAGAGACAAAGTAAAATTTTGAGAGGTTTTGTTGATGCAAATCTACAAAAACACATTATTATTTATTTTTTTCATAATCGATTTCTTATAGGTCAGTACAGGCTCTGAATCATATGATGTAAACGCCGATTGTACTGAATTCTGAATTGATAGAATGCAACCAAGGTCATTTTTAGATTTATCATTCAAATTTTTACTAAACTTAAAAATACTATTTTACTCTGATGCGAACACGTCATCTTGTACAGGCGAGTGAAGTTAATTGATACAAAAAAGCTATGAAATATGCTAACATTACACACTCCATTTTTTCTTTGTTTTTACAGAAAACTTTGTTTTAGTAAAAAAAAATATAAAAAATACGTCTGGTAGTAAATTAAATTTTCTTTAAATTAATAATTATTATGGAAATCTATAACACCCACTATTTTCAAGAAATTTGCGGAAAACTATATTTTACAAAAAATTTAAGACTTTGAGCTTGTTGAGCAACCCCGTAATGTTGACCCATATTGTTCAAACTTTGTATGTTGTCTTCTTTAATCACTAAGAAACAGAAAATCTACAATGTTACTACAAAATATATTATATTTTTGAAAATTAACTAATTTTGATCTTTTTTTAAAGCAATCCAAAGAATCTTTGATAATCTGAGCAATATTTTATCATAATAGTCTGTAACTTATAAAACCAAGATCATAACTATTAGAGTTCAATATGAATGAATAATCATTATTTAATAGCAAATAAAACAAAGAGACTTTTCTTTAGAAGGAACAGTCCATATATCAAATATAAGATTCGTCATTCTTTTCCCCTGGCTTCCTGTCTATTATGTCATTTCCGTTATTATTTTTTTGGAGAGCGTGAAAGCTTTATAACTTATGTTCTGTTATTAGATTTTTAAATTGTATAAAATATATATAATACAATAAAATATGTGTTAGTGGCATATTTTTTTAATGATTCATGAGTTTTTATGACGTACAAAATCTGATGACTATCTTTGGATATTGTTGTTGTTACTAAGCCAGGATTGCGTGTTGCATAACAATGGTGTGTATACATTAGAGTCACCAGACGTTCTGATTATATACGTTGTAATAAAAATAATGACGGTTGGTTTGAAACATAACATAATATTGACACTCAGAACTCAATGATAAATTGAGATAGATTTGTAATCTCAATATGATATAATTGTTATATGTATAACATTGTCTCAGTGACGCATTGTTTTAGAACTGCATTGTGCCATAGTTGTGACTGATGTAACTTAAAGGAAAATTTGCGGGGAATTTGAAATGTCAATAACCTTTAATTGTGGCCTTAGGAACCCAATGTTCAAAATGATAGCACATGGAATATATTTAATTGAAACGAATATTGGTTGCTTAAAATAACTAATTATTTTCTTTTAATATCAACGATCCAACGCATTTTTTCATAATTTTTTAAATAAAAACTGTCAAGCACAAAGAAAAAAATTATACCAAAAATACAGACAAAATTATATATTTTTTTTCTCAACAGTTGTGCGTACAAAAATAATTCAATGAACATAAGAACATAATTTTTTGCATTTATAAATTTATACATCAGCGAAAGAACAAACTAAAGGAAAAGTGTGATTTGATATAAATATAATATTTCTCTCTCCATGAAATAGGGAGTGCACTGATGTCAAATCACTTTCCATTAAAAAAATATTAGGTCGTCATACTGCTGATGAGTCTGACGTGATTTACTGTCTTCTTGTTCCCCATGAAGTTATTCACCACCCGCACAAACGATTTTTAAGCGGATTACTCTATCGTGTCCATGGAGTTTTGAAACCCTGCGTCCTTGATGAGCTTTCAAATATATGAGCCATCGAAAATGCAGGCTTTCATATTCTCAATGGTCAGTCCTTGGAAAGGCTCAGCATGGATAGCTGAAGCATCCTTTTCCAATGATGAACTGTTTATTCAACCCAAGCTTCATGTGTAGCAGTGGGATCTACATATATTCTATCCCGATCAAGAAACGGTTTGTTCAACAAAGTTTCTTCATATTCAGGAGGAAGCAAATACATAAAGAAAAATGCCGGGCATATGAGTCCCTTATGGGACAAATATATTTAGATTGGAGAGATGGAAACAATAGAGGTATCAAAGGATTTGAGCCAAAAATAAAACATTACATGGAGATATTTAAGTTGCTTAATACTGATGAAAAAGAAATCAAGCGGATCAACGATTGTAAGACTGGAGCAGGTTTCATCATAATCACCAAGTATCCTATATATAAGGTCATAGCATTTGGATGTAAACAAAACTAAATAAAAATCTATGACGTCACACCCGGGGCATATTTTTTATATGTAATTATAATATTGAAGAATTGCTCAATTTCTCCAATTTTTGTGCAATTGGTCTTAATTACTAATTCAAATCTTCCATTCGAACCTCAAGCTACCCACTACACCAATCGTATGTTATGCAGACTCTTGATACATATAAAAACCACTCACTACATTCCTCCCGAGTTCTCCAGACTTTTTTCAAGCATCACGCTTGAAGGATCCATAAAAAAATGACAAATTTTGTTGATATTTCAATAAATTAGTCAAAACTGATTGAAACCATTCCCCATACTACTACATACTTATATATTTCAAACTGTATTATACAAAATATTTCACACACAAGTAATAATTATAAATAAATTTGTCCGAGTTGCTTTTCCCCCTTATTAATTCGTTCCCTCCAGTTTTTAAATTTAATTGGGCATTAAGATATCGTAGTCTTATCATAGTTCGTGTTTTGGAAAAAAGAGAATGAACAGATTTGTCATATTTACTCCCAAATGATTCCACCAGGACTTGAAAAAATCTATTTATGACTTGAGGACTACGATCCAGAGATGGCGAATGGAATTCTTTAAACTTTTCATCAAATAATTTAAATCATATAAGAAAGAATCTGAAGGCACCATCAATCCTCCTCTTGATAAATGGTACAACCAAGGTGTACAATCATTACTTTGTATAATGTCATTACTCTTTTTACCGAGATTTGGAAATGAGTGTTGCATTTTATAGGCAATATATCCAGATACATAACTGAGCCCTTGGAAGTCAAGATGTTCCGCGTCCTTTGCCATTAAATCGTTTACAATTTGGTTGGCTTCTCTACTCATTTGTCTCCTCGAACGAGGTGAATCAAGTCGAACTTGGAGTTCAGATCCCGGGGATTGAGAAGTAGTTGACTGATTAAGAATTTTGGGAGTCTTTTCATTGCTTTGGTCCACCGAATTGGGTTGAAGATACGATGAAGTAGAAGTTGGAAGTAGCAGACTTGGTACTGCATCTACTTTTAGCCTCTTTCGTGGGATCAAACCGAGAAGGTCATGTTCTAGATCCCTTTGATAGCTATCATGAGCGAAATGCATACTGCACACTTGTGCTTTTTCTGGCTTAAATGAGTCCTTTCTCTTACACAGATTCTTCCAAATCCTCTGTCGAGCCAAGTTCTTTGGGAAATCGTGGTAAACGATGCCGTTGGGGTTTTTACATCCATATATAGCACAAGCTTTTTTACGATTCTTCTTCAGGACGACCTTTAACATAAATTATTGTATGATGAATAAACTCCATTACATTTAAAAAAATTATTTATTACCTTGTCTATTTGAAGATTTGGGTCCATTATTGTAAATTAAATTGCAAAAAATTGATAATTATGTTTCTTCCGTGAGTTTCTTTGATTTCTGCCCAGGGTGTGACGTCACTCGCCTTGTTAGCACTGTTGACTGAGATACCTCGACCTTATATATAGGATACTTGATAATCACCTTTGTAAATCCTGTGAAAGTTTTGATGAAATTGGACAATATCTCAACATATAATAGAGTGGAGGAGGACATTTTTTTCAACATTAGAGGGTTGGAAAACTACCGTAGAATGCAAAAACCGATCTCGATTACGATAAAAAATGGTTCAGAAGTAAATCACTCATCCTTGAGAGATATAATATCTGTATTTTGTGACATCGAGGGAGACACAGAAGAGGTTCCCCTCAATATGAATCCCGAGACAGAGAAGGAAGCTGAATATTTTATAGAGTTGAAAACCATAATATCTGGAAAAACTAAAATTAAAATCAAACCCAAATGAGACTGCCAGAAATAATACCCGTACTGGGAAGGAAAGTAGAATTGACATCTGACATGCAACGTACCCAGTGCTACAAATGTCTGAAGTTCGATCACGTAAAAGCAAAATGTACTGCTACTAAAAGAACGACTTATTGGGACTTTGACAAATATTTCGCTCAGAGTTTGGACTGCCAATGAGGATTGGTGGAATGGAGGAGAGAGCAGTGGCGGAAGAGGAAACCAACAAAAAAGATCTCGGGAACACTCAACAACGGAAAACAAAATACTCCAAGTACTCTGACCACAAAAAAAATGTCTTATGTTTTTTTAAAATTTGGCCATAAAATCCTCCACCCCCCCCCCCCTCAAATTAATTAACATGCCTATGAACTTAAAAATCTTAAGCGCTAATGCAAATTCCACTTTAACCAATCAAAAGTAAAGAATTAATTAACTATTTATGTGTACCTAAACCGTGATATTATATTAATTTGCGATTCACGCATAAAAAGTTTGAATGACGGTTATTGTCTCTCAGAAGGATATGATACCTTCATTGTTCTGGCTTTGAACATAAAGGCAAAGCATCCTTCCAGAGGCATTAATTTACTAATCAAAAAGAAGTTAAATCCAAAATTAATTGCCAGTGATACTTGGGGTAACTACTGTGTACTTGAGTTGGAATGGGGAGACAGATGTATTAAAATTATATTAATTTATGGTCCTAATAGGGATGACCCTGACTTTCATCGTTTTATTGAATCCAATTTTTGAATAAAAGCATCTTCAAAGACGAAGCCATTATATTGATGGGAAATGTTAATATCTCTTTGTTGAGGGAGCGAGATTCCTGGAACTATAAACATCAAAATAACTTCAAAGCTAAAACAGTGTTGAAAAATATTTTAAATAAGAACTCACTCAGAGATGCAGCCACCAAATTCAACGAAAAGCCAGAGCACCCATTTTATGTTAAATAGGGAACTCAGTGATTAAAAACTCGAGGCTCGACTACTTCTTTGTTTCTGAAGGCCTATTCCCTTTACTTTCAGAATACCAAACGATTCCTAAGTTCATGTCGGACCATAATCCAATTATGATCACTTTTACTGATTTGAAAATTAATCCCAAAAAGTGTTGGAAATTAAATACCTCACTGTTTGAGGACAAAGATACCCAATCTTTAATCAAAAAGGTAATTGAAGGAGTCTCCTCGAGATTGGGATCTGGGGAAATTAAGTCCCCTTCATATGCTTGGAAACGTATTTTGGACGGATCTAGGAGAACATATATCAAACTTGGGGTAAGATTGAGTGAGGAAAGAAAAATGAAATTTGGAGAATTGAGTAGGAAAAGAGAGATGGGAATCATGAGTGCGGCGGAGGTGGAAGAGTTAGGTAGGTTGACTAACTTCTGCAACCAGGGGAATTGAATTAGGTCTGGAAACCAAAATGTTCCGTAGGAACAAATTGTTTTTGGCAAAGTTAGACAAAAAGAACGTTTCAACGGAGATAAAAAAGTAGTAAGAGCTCTTTTTAGCGAGGATGGGAGTTTGATTGAAAATGACAGTGGGGTGAAAAACATAGCCAAAAACTTTTATGAGGAGTTGTACACGTGTAGACATTGTACGGACCAAAAGGGTTCCTTTTGCTTGAAATGCACATTTAACACCGCACACTATTTACGACATGAGGATTTTAGCAAAAATACAAAAGTAACACAATTAAAGATATCTCATAGACAGAGTTTGGAAAGTGAAATCGGGAGTAAGGAAATTATCGAGTACGTAAAATCTTACACAGAGAAAATAAAGTTCCTGGTCCCGATGGCTTTCCCGTTGAGTTTTACGCTATGTTTATCAATCTTTTGGCACCTATATTAGAACTAGTTTATAGAAAAGCTCATACGAAGGGATACTTCGAAGAACATATTTCTTAGGAAAAGCTTGTCTTGATCCATAAAGTAGGCAAGGATCCAAGATTTGTCGAAAATCTGAGGCCTTTAACCCTTCGCAATACTGTTTTTAAGATCCATGGGGGTATTTTAGCAGGAAGGCTAAAACATCTTTTAAAGGATACAATAAATCCGGCTCAAAAAGGTTTTGTACCGGGGAGGGTAATGGAGGATGTTGGGAGAGGCATTAAAGATGCTATTGCCCAATTTAAAGATACAAGGACAAATATTGCCATCATGGGAATTGATTTTAGAAAGGCCTTTGATAGTATGTCACAGCAATGGATGTTGAAGTGCTTGAAGGGACATGGACTGGGGAGTAATTTTATTAAAATGGTAGGAGTAGGTCTATGCTATCTTTTTACTTTTTATGAGGAGACCAAGAACGCTTTTCAAATTAATAGAGGATGTCGGCAAGGTGATCCGATTTCCCCCACCTTGTTTATTCTGTCAGTGAATTCTATGATTGAAGAAATTCAAGTATCTAGGCAAATAAAGGGTATTGAGGTAGGAAAAGGTATAATAAAAGTACTTGCGTTTGCCGACGACATGACCGTGATCTTTACTGGAAGTAAAGGTGATATAGAGGATTCCGTAAAAAAATACACTTAGAATTTTGGAAGAACATAAGAATTGCTCTGGCTTAGAGATTAATCTAAGTAAAACCCAAATAATGTCCGATTTTGCAATACCTTTTGATATGGGGGATATTAAATCAACAAGTGTTATGAAAATATTAGGAACAAATATATCTTTAGATTAGCGTGATTTTATTGAGAACTGTACGCTTATAGAGGAAAAAGTAAGAAAAAACACAACTTCCTATACGTTTTTTTTAAGAAAGACCCTACTGCAAGAATTTTTATTTGGAATGCAATTATTTTACCGAAAGTGACTCATGTTTTAAGATTAACCCATTTTCTGAAATTTTATCTAAAAAATAGACGAAATTCGTGATTCATTTTTATATCCGGAGAGACGTCCAATAAATATCCTGGAATCACATTATAACTCCAGTATGGTACGGAGGATTGGGTTTATTATGTATTAATAACTTTTGGAACGCTATTCTTTAAATGGGTTCAGATACTACTAGAAAAAGACTCTATATGGGCAGAAGCGTTGGATTATTTATATAGGGAGCAAAGGGGCATTCCATAGACGAAGATATGGGTAATGGCCCGCACAAAATTTTAGAGATAGCTAAAAAAATTCGACCATTTTGGGATAGGAACGAAGGGATCTTTGGTGAAATGACAAATGCAATATTACCTTGCATGGAATGGCAAGAGTCCGTAGCAGGGAACAAAAGATTACAATTTTTAACCAACACCTCAATAAAACGGAAAATAAGCTACATAGGAGAGGTTTTTACTCAAGACAATTTTTGTACACCAAATGAATTAATAGAAAGACGGAAAAGTTTAATAGATTTTAAAAGCAGGGAATGTGGCCCTAGAAATTATTTTTTTGGCTTTATCAAATTAACAAACACCAAAAGTCTACGGTACTCCCTAATGGACAAAAAAAATGAGAAAATATTTTTTAAATCAAATAAACAGAAGAAAAGAAAATTATGGTTTGAGTATGCCGGTACGTGATATCATAAAGGGACTTCAATCGGTACTGGTCTGTCACTCCTTGTTCTGTTCTGGTTCAAGTATAGGGTGGTTACAAATACCCTTACCCTGGGCAGTATCTATGGAAAGACGGAGGAGGAAAGATATTGTTTCTTTTGCAAGAACTGTTTGGAGACATCAAAACATTTCCTTTTAGAGTGTACACAGATAGGGGAGGTTTTAAACTATCTTCAATATATTTTTAACGAGTTTTAGGATTACAATTGCGGCGTACATAGCTTTGTTTTCTTTTATACCGGTCTGCATCAGGAAGAAGTTAATTTTATCATGGCAAAGACCCAGTTCTTTATATACAAATTGCGAACAGAAAAAATCCCCATACCCCAAATTTTAAAGAAATAGTCGATAGAACAATAAAAAAAACTATTGACATAATTGCTCCTTTGTATGTATCTTTACTTAATGGTTTTTTATACTACAAATTTATTTTACAATAGTGCTCTGAGCCCCCCACAAATTTCCCACGTTTAGGCATGTTTAGTAAACATAATAAAGTTTAAGATTTTGAAAGTTTTGTGGTACTGTCTTGTCCGATATAAATAAAATTGTTGTACTGGTGTACAAAAAAAAGAAAAAGAAAAGAACCGGATTGCTTATGATGTCTCTCGCACCAGTACTCACCTTTCGTATTTTATAGTGGGCTGTGCCTCGACTGTCCCACAGGCATATAACCTTTGTATTATTGTCACCCTTAGGGCCAGTTTTTTGCATGGCAATGTGGCGATAGTGCCCAGGCGCTCTATTTGGGCGCCTCACCAAAAAAATCGCATTTTCTACTCTAAAATTGCAATCCCAAGTAAGAGTGGATTGTTCGCTGGGCGCCCCACATCACGAATGCTGCAGAGTCATATATACACATGCAGTTGTGGTACGTCCAATCTCTATTTCTGCCGGACGCCGCACCGGAGATCAGCACAGCTCGAGCGACAGCAGGATGTGGATGTGGCTTCAAAATATAACATCGGGTGACTTTTCAATGTATAAAAAAAACTCCGCTCACTAGCAGGTCTGGTGGGCGCTGAGCACACAGGAGACACGTAAGCAGTACGCAATGCAGCCATTCTGTAACAGTGGAACTTTATTCATTTGTTGTAATCAGTGTTATTTGTAACACTGAAGGGGGGGGGGGGGGTGTAAGGGGTTCAAATGGAGTGTTCGCCCAGGGCGTAAAAATAGCCAGGACCGCCTCTGGAACCGCGGACTGCTGGTCAAGTAGAACGTCCACCATCTAGAGGTCGACGCAGATGATCGATGGGTGCTGCCCATAGTGAATTTTGTAGTGAACCTATTTCACTACTTCATATATTTTCTCTTCGAGAGTTGTGAAGATGAAAAAGTTTACCTTATAGAGCAAAATCAATGTGATATTCAGACTCAGAACACCAAAATGAGTCCAAATCATCTGAGAAACTCCAAACGATTTTTTGTTGTTACCCTGTGTTATCCAATACAATGAGAAACTTTCAAAATTCATAGACGACTTTAAAAAATAGCAAAGTATTGATATATCGCAAGCATAACAAAGTTTTCGCAGACACCACAAGCAAAAATATTTCAATAGCTAACATTTGTGTTCCAAAATAGTTAAAGATAAAAATGTAATACATCTAGACTAAAAAATGTATTTTGTAAATGTTCTTAATTGTTTAATACACTCATTTTCTTAGATACACGTCAGCCTACAAATTACTTTTGTCATACCTTGAGCTCTTCTTATATCTATATCACTTTCTAAAAATAAACTTTTGCAATTCCTACCAAGTTTTTTAGCACTGATTTCAAATATCACATCGAGGTTTTTTTAAATTGTCTTTTCAAAAAGTATAAAAGACTGTTAACGAGCTGAGGAAATAAAATAAATGAATCACTTATGTTTTAAAACTAATCAATACATATAAAGGGTATAGAGCAGACATGGCAAACTAAGGTTAAACAATTTAATCCGGCCCGCCGAGCTTATCCAGTAAATAATATATATAATGCTTCACAAATCCAAGTCAAAAAGTTTGCTCATCCCTGGTATAGAGAGTCAAGGTCACTACGGTTGCAAAGATTTTAGCAGTCCAAAATAGGCAACAATAAAAAGAAGAAGAAGAAACAACAGTAGTTCAGTCCCGTAACAAAAGTAATACCTGCCTTGTTTGGATAGAATGCCTTAAATTCAATTTAGAAATACCGTATAAAGTTATTTAATATTTCATTATTGTACCTTATAGACTAAATAAAGGATTTAATATCATCTTAAATAACATATACACGCTTAGATTGAGGTGATTGTCTTCGATCATTACAAGATACTTAAAAAATCAAGTATTTAATATAATTAATAATTTTTATGCATCTACAAATGATGAAATCCGAAATGGCTACTACTTATTAAGCCGTTTCTTATTATCACAAGCCACCATGTAGATTAACTATTTGGTATCTATTCAAAGAGCATGTATGTTCTTATTTTTAAACAAATACCCAGAGCTGGGATTCGGTAGAAAAATCTACCGCCGGTTCGGTATTTGGTATATACCTTTTACCGGTCGATATCGGTATTCGGTAGATTTTATTATTATATACAGTATCGATCTATATTCGGTACAGTAGATTAGAAAGAGAGAGAGATTTTTTAAGTGACTTCTTCATATGCATTTAATATCGGACGATAACAAAGGACAATTAAATACATCATTTGTTATAATTTATTGAGATTATTTGAAATTTAATACATGTAATCTTATATATTATATATGTACTTGGATTTTGTAGGAAATGGAAAGCTATAGATTTTTTTTTTCATTTACTGTCTCTTATTGTCCGATATTAAATACACTTTCAGGTACTCTAGTATTCAATACATAGCATAAGTTTTATTTGAATGTATATTTATGTATCTACTCTATATTACTATAAGTATAGTTGTTTATTTATTTTCGAAGTTCTAGTTCTTCAAACAAGGGAGCGCTTGGGAAAAGCGACAGTTGAACGATGTTTCTCTGCTATTGAAGGGAATAAGCCCTCTACTATATGTATCTTTGTCTCTATGTGAATGTCACAAAAGTCATACTTTCAAATATACCGTGCCGATTGTCAATCGGTATGGTTTCGGTAGTTTCTACCGAATATAGTATAATCGGTTCGATATTTGAAATCTATCGTTGGTAGTATCGAATACGATTTACATTGGTAGTCGCAGCTCTGCAAATATCAGATGCCATGGGTCACTTTTGAACAAAGATAATGCCTTAAAAGTTGTTATTCTCCAAATATATTTAGCATATAGCACCCCTTTCTCTACTGAGTTCATTTAAATTCCAATTGTTTTTAATGAATTTAATGTCTTAAAATACTTTTGATATAATTTGGTTCCATTCCTATTTTCGAAAAAAATATTTTTTTAATCTTAAAGTATTTGCGTGATTTTTTATTTTTTTCTAGTTTTATCTAAACCATTGCATCCTGCGTTTTTTATCTAACGTTTCTTTAACTTTAGATATATATATATATATTATATTGTTGATTTGTCGTTCATTTTAATCGTTCGCAAATGGTGAACGACAATTTTTTGACGAACGACACTAAAAATTCTTATCGTTTGTTTTTGGTACCAAAAAAAGACAAAGATTTTTCTTTTTCACCGAAAAAAATTCCTAAAAAACCTCATCATTTTTTCAAGAATGGCGAGAAAAAAAATTATTCTTAAAAAATGTTGTCAATTGACGAACGATGAACGACGAGTGATAACTTTGGTGAACGACAAACGAACGACGAACGACAATTTTTGCGAACGTCAACAATTGTGATATACATAGGCGTAGGGAGGAGTTTGGTTTGGGGGGGCAGCATTCATTTGCCCGATTTTAACAAGAACTGTTAATTGGTGAAAAAGTTAATTGAATGCAGAAAAATATTTAGTTTTATCTTTTTTATTGTAATTACACATAATCATTACATTATTTTTATTTCAGAAGACACTAGAAAAACATATTGTTTCTTCATTTTTGTCTGCCAAATTAATATATTATTGTATTGATGTCCACTCTATTTACAAAAGCCTTTCGATGCTAAGAAGTCCTAGAGCATGGAGCCTTTCCTGGCTCATGGTGAACCTGAGGTAGGTCTTGAGTCTTCTCAAACAAGAAAAAAAAATCTGCTGAACATTTGAATGGTATACTGTATTTAGCTAAGGTCTTTGAAATCTCAGTGAAGTGTGGCAAAGTTTCAGAGATGGAGTTTGATCAGAGGTATTTCACTATTTTGTTTGCTGAGACCTCTTGAATTCTTTTGGCAACTCCCTTTTCCTTCCCAGTCTTTGTTGGATGCCCCGCCATAGCATTGATCTACAACGCGTAACTCTAGGCAGTTGATAACTTCAAGCACAATTTTGAACAGTGTATCACCGGTTGTGGACTTAACTTAATAAATCCCACGAATGCTTCTGTAGGTGCTCATTGTTTACATAGCTTAAACACACTGCCACTTGTTCCCGGTTGCCAACGTCTGATGTTTCATACACAATAAGATGATAAAAGTCGATGATTACCGCTCTTGGCATGCTTCACAATCGTTCCAGTTTCTACCGATTGCTGTATGTGAAAGTGGAATCAAATAAAAACTTCTGTCACGGGAAACCCTATAGATTTCGTGGGAATATCAAAGCTCGTCCATTGGTACTTCTTGAACAGGTCAGGATTAAAGTCTCTTGCCCACTACCTGATCTAGCTGTTTCCTGTTGTATTCATTCAACAGAGGTTGATGTGGATGATCTCGCATGTCAGTGTGTGGTAGCCTATGGGCTCTTTATCATTTTGTTTGGTACGGTTACTTCGATCTCCTACCGAGCTAGCAAGAGAAACCACACTTCACCCGGCCATCGTGCTAACATTCCTCACAACCCTCTATTATTGTACTTATTATAGAAGAGAATATCGTCATCCAGAGTGCTTGCCTTGGTTCTTATTGTAGTTTACATGATTCCTCATGCTTGGGATCAATCTCGAGGGAGTGGCCGGTGGCATGATTCCACATATATTTGCCCGTCTGTCTCACCTCCTCCTCAATGATCGGAGGAGGAGGCGAGACGTTTGGAGCTTCATCAATGTGGTCGCTCCTAGCACTGACTCGGCTCATGAATTGTTCAACATATGGTTCGAATCTTTATAATAAGTAAATTATAGAGAGGTTTTGAGGATGCCGATGGCCGTGTTGATCTTCTTTGAGCTCAGTAGGAGATCGAAGTCCGTACCCTTCTGTTTTGTCATTGTAGGCTAGAGATATCCCCTACCACTGCCTCTACAGCTAGCAATAAGATCTTCACCTATACCTCTTCAGTATGTTCATTATTTTCAGTTGGTATGCCCTTTATCCTGCTTGATTCTTCTGTATAGGAAGTGGCTCCGTTGCATCATTATCTCATTTTTTTTCACTGTTCTAATTCCGAAGGAAAGTTTTTTCTGCTTTGATCAACCAAAGGAATAAACTTACATGTTCAACATTTTCATGCACTCTTGACACGTGTTTCTCTTGTAGTCGCCATCAACTTCTTCCCACAGTTTGAACATCTTACTCTGCTTTTGTTTTCTCTCTTCTTGACTTATTCATGACCAAAACTAATTTTTTTGGATTTAACTTAGTGAAGTTGAACATTAATTTAATTATAATTTTCAAATATAAGTACAGGCTGTGCAGGTAAATTGGAAAAAGTTTATGGCCTCCAGGATCAATAGGAGAGGTTCTAGAGAAATATTTATTAAACAAAAAGTACACATTAGACAATTATGGTCAACTTTTATTCAATGTGTCCTCCTCCAGCTTCCACCACAGTCTCCACACGGGACCTGAATGCCCTCACTGACCTGGACACCTCCGCAGCCTCCAAAAAACATGGCCACAACGTGATGGACGACTTAAGGGCCTCCACAGAGTTGTGGTGGGTCGCACAGGCCTCCCCTCCAACTTCCCCTACAGGTAGTAGTCACAAGGGTTGAGATCTGGGGAGTTGGAGGGCCAGGTCTGAGGATCCCAGAAGTGAGACACACGTTTTCCTTGAGCCATGCCTGCACAGTCTTAGCCTTGTGGGCGGGGCAGAGTCCTGCTGAAAGGTGTACTTCCTCCCAGAGGCCACAGTGTCTATCCAAGGCTTGACCACGTTACTGAAGACCTCCAAGTACACCTCCTGGTTGACCTTTTGCTTGGGCTCAAAGAAGTGTGGCGGCATGACGTGGCCCTCACTGCTGATGACACCCAGGACCATCACTGCAGCCGGGTTCTTTGTCCTGAAGATCATGGGGACCTCTGAAGCCTCCCTACAGATCCACTGTCATTCTGTCTGTTCCTCTTTTTGTCCAAAGTCCATCACGTCTGTGGCCATGTCCTTGGAGGCTGCGGAGGTGTCCAGGTCAGTCCTTTAATATATATATATAATATATATATATATATATATATATATATATAATATATAATATATATATATAATATATATATATATATTAACCTCTATAAACCGTTTGTCAGGAATTACCGATGATAAATGGAAATATAATAAAAGTGAAACGACATTTATCCAGGTAATGGAATTTTCCTTTCTAGAAATCCTTGCTGGGGCTGTACGTGCTGCACATCCAGGTCAAAGGCCCAAAACCATTCATATTTTTATAATGCTATTAATAATTATATAAAACGGCAAATAACAATAATAAATGTGAATTGTAGTACTACTTATGCTTTAGGGGCATATACGGTGCGATTTTTCATAATGACTGTACATTGTACACACCCAGTCCTTTAATAAGATGACGTAGAACTCGCATGGAAGCAGGTAATAGTGATATCCCACCAATGCACCTAAACGTAAGAACGGAAATTCCCCTAAATTATATTTAAACCTTAATATAGTGGCTAGACTTCAAAAACGGGGATGATAGGAATAAAATCTATGAATATACAACAAAAAATAGGTTCATTTTTTTACCTACACATGTAGAAGTGATGAGCTTACTATTTGTTTTTATTCGTTATCTTCATATTCATTATTTAGCAAATAAAGCTGTATTTGATAAAATAATATATGCAATGAGAGGAACCTAGCCTATTATTAAGTGGAAGAATACTGCGGCGCTCCGCCGCAGTATTCTTCCACTTAAGAAAGACTCCACTGAAACTGGAGCTAGGCATGAAGCATTCTGTAATTACTTCTGCTACTCGAAAACTTGTGTACTTTTTCACCATCCTTCAATAGAAAACCACCTCCTAAAACAGTATAATTCATCATCCCAAGTCTCATGTCCATCATGTCCCCATTTATACAAATCATTTGATCATAATAGGAGCACTTTAGTATTTTAAATTTAATGCATCTTCCCTGCCTTGCTAGGTAAAGAAGACGACGATGATGATGATACGACGATGAATAAGAAAAAAAATGCTTGCTTACATAAAGACGGACCTAAAAACACCGTAGCATGTAATTTTTTTAAACATAGCTCTCACCTCGAAGGCTTCTAAAAGGTATTTTAGCTGCCTTGATCTTCTGTTTGTCAACAAGTAGGGCTTGAGGACATATATGAAGACAAAAGGTAACATTTTTAGCATCAATTAGGACGCAAAAGCCCCCTGAAAGACATGAATTTTGAACTGGAGCTTCAAATATACCATGGATGAGAGCGCCATCTAGTCTTTAAATAAAATACTTCTTGAGTACTACGAGGGCGCCCTCTAGGATTTGTTTTTATTTTATACATAACACGCTTCATGCTCTCTTTTGAGTTCTTCCTTTTCACGCTATAAAAAAGGGAGCTGTGTCACTGGTGGAGGGGAGAGTGTTTGCTTGATTGTGTATTATATGAGAGTGCGAGATATGTCTACGGTGTTTTAGTTATTTATTAAGAGCGTAGCTTGACATCAACAACAAAAAAGGTATTCCATGAGTAGAAGAAATGGTTTTCCTGGGAACGAACGGGAAATCCGGGCCGAGAATGGGAATAACTCCGGATGGACTCCAGCGCTGGGGAGGAGGATGATCACTCCACGAGCGGAGAGCGGGAAGGACGGATCCGCGTGGGGCGGGACTATCAAGCCGTGCCTCCGGCTTTTATTGCAATTGAGCGTAAGACTTTTTTTTAAAAGATGTAGGACATGTGAAGGCTGGTTTATTACATTGTGCTTTTGCTTTTTCAGAGCGGAAAGCGGATCAGTGTCCGGAGCGAGAGCACTTCTGGTTTGGTCGCCGAGCTCTCTATCGCCAACACTAAACGTGGGTATCCAATATTCGAAAAATGAGGGCTTCTAACACACAACATTCGATATAAAGCTGTCTCATGAAATCGTCGTTCATTAACAAAATTTGGATGAACTCTTCAAACTGAAAGTACTCTAAAAACACGATTTTATTATATCAACACATGTATATAAATGCAATATTGGCATCATCTTATTCTATAACTTCTTTAAACTCATAACTAATTATTCGTAATAAAAGAAGTTTATTTGTAAAAACGCTGAACCATAAGAAACTACTTGTTCCTTGGTTTGATAGACCAATTTAACATTATAATGATTATTTATATGCAATTCTATGGAACCAAAGTAGAAAAAAATACTTTTATCCCCTCAAATAATTAACAACTCAGCTTAATATGATTTTCTCACGGTAAAACCCATTCTGAGTATAAACAAAAATATATTTTAGAAACATTATTGCTTATAAATTCATTTACCCCTTCAATTAACGGAATTTTCTTAATGTTGAAGATAAGAAAAAGTCCTTTTTCCTTACCTTCCAAACCTTTTTGCGCTAAAATCATGATTTTTAAACTGCAATATAATATACAAAAAGCTCCCAAAAGAGCCAGTCATGCTTCTTTAAATAAACTAATCGACTATAAGAACATTCTATAAGATGTTTTTTTTATATACTTTAATATATATCTCAGGAATGAGTTTATATTTGAATGCGAAAAATTTGTGTATCCAATTTCATCCTAATAATATTTTTAATGTGATGTTTCTAATGTCTAAAGGATTTGTGGCAAGCGGCTCTCATATATCAATGCTTATTTTTATATGATGAGCGGTTCCTTGTTCACTCAACAACCGTCTAGGCCAGGAGTTGGCAGCCCGCAGCTCTAGAGCCTCATCCGGCTCTTTAGAGCTGCCTTTGTGACTCCCTGGAGCTTTTACCAAAACGTTAGAAATGGGGAAAAGATGGGATAGGAAAATAAGTAGGACTAAAATGTGCACCGTATATAGGAATACACATTTTTACGATTTTTTTTTGGTCCGTTATGGATCTTTCAACATTTTGGGTTGCCGACTTATGGTCTAAGCCGATCTAGGCTCTTGAAAACCATGATTATTTCTCTCCTGAGGTACTTCTCTGACATTCTTGCTCCTTTTTAAAAGGTATCTCTGTAACTCCGGACCAATTCTTAAAATAAACATTTTTCCTAGACCTACGACAAATATGACCAAAGTCACATCTGATGTCACATTAAAGAGGTTCAAACAAGGGCTCCGAAGGAATTTCCTTCGAAACCTGCTGCTCTAAAAGGGATTTTTAATCTATAGTTAAAAGCATGAATGTACTTTTATAAGTAGTTCCAAACGTGCAATGAAACGATTTGATTATGTTTGAATACTCTTTAATATCCCGCAGATTTCAGTCAAAAGGCATATAGTGATCACTCGAGGGTATCCATAAAACTGGATGCTATAAACAGGTGGCTGCTATACACAGAGAATAATTTGGATAGTCGCTTTCACAGGCTTGACTATATTTTGAATGTGGAAAACAGCTAATTCAAATGCCAAATTTAAAACTATCATGGAGATCCCTTTTTGCTCCTCCATTGTATATATCTAATTTCTTCTTTTCAGTGGAGGAGTACATTCAGGTCTCCAAGGAAAAGTACGGCTACAACGCGGAGCAGGCTTTGGGCATGCTCTTTTGGCACAAGCATGATTTAGACAAGGCCATGATGGACCTCGCCAACTTCACTCCCTTCCCCGACGAATGGACCGTTGAGGACAAGGTTCTCTTCGAGCAGGCATTTCAGTTCCATGGGAAGAGCTTCCATCGGATACGACAAATGCTCCCGGACAAGTCCATTGCTCAGTTGGTTAAATACTATTACTCCTGGAAGAAAACGCGGACTCGGACCTCTCTCATGGATCGACAGGCTCGGAAGCTGCAAAAGGAGGACTCGGAAATGGAGGTTAAGGAGAATTCGGACGAGGAAGAAAAGGAGGTGAGAAAAGCAAAGGATAATGAATGCACACAGCTAAAATGGAGAATCTTGATGGGTAATTCCAATGCTTTATTATAATGTTATTTATAAAGAAGTGACTAAACTACTTGGAAAGTAAGGGATTGCGATTGCTCAGTTTTGCTCAACATCATAGGTTTGATAGACTATTACACGCTATAATGCTTATTTATATACACAAGGATGTAATTCTATCGAACCAAATAGGCTAAAAAATAAATTATGCAGTTTGTGCTCTTGGTAGTGGTTTTACTCAAGAATACTTTTAGTCTGCATTTATGAATAAAGTATCTTACTACTTACTTTTATTGTACATAAAAAGTACAAATAACAATAAACAATATGGCAATTATATTATCTTGGTCAAAGACACCTTACGTAAGGAATGCCCAGAACGAACACAAAACCTCCATCACTATACTTCTATGGTGAGCGCTCTAAATAACTTATTTACGTGCCTAAAATCAGTTTTCTTTGTCCAATTATCCATATTTATAAATATATATGTGCTTTATGCCTTCAAGAGGTTATTGTATTCTGTTTCAAAGTTGTAGGAATGTTAAAGAACAAAGGTACTTTTAATTTTCTCCCTGAATATTTGTTTCTATTAAAGGAGTTGTTATTTATCATTTTTCTTTGTATAAATGTAAAAATGCTCTATTAATTGATTTTTCTATGTTTTCTTATAAGACCTTGTAATTTTCCGATACTTAGTTGACTAATTGTAGTATCTGCTAGTGCTGCGCATAGAGATACAAAGATATAGAGAGCTGATTCCCTTCAATAGCAGAGAAACATCGTTCAGCTGTATTCTGTGTGTCCAATATAACAAAGTAATTTGACATACGTTGATCATAGAGATAGATTCTATCTCTTTGATCAGCTTACGATAACGTTGATCAAATTACTTTGTTTATATTGGACACAAAAACAGATGAAGGGAATAGCTCTTTTTATCTTTTTATCTCATTGGTGCTGCGTCATAAACAATACTGAATTAAATATTACATATTATCTAAAACTGGCTATATAGCTAAAAGCAATTGACTATTATTAAACTCTTTCAATGATCTCACATATCAAAATACAATACTTTTACAATCATAGTTGAGGTCGATATGGGGACATAGAATAATTTAAACTCTCATTATCAATTAATAAAATCAAACGCATCAGATGTAAAACAGAAAAAAGAGATCTCTGTCTAAAAGAGGGTTCATTTTTTGGGGGAAATCAATGTTATTGCTTCGAAGTTTATAAGATGAATGCTTTTGTAGTTATAAAATGTATTTCCTCTTGAAAAGGTCCATGTGTATATAAAGGTAAGTGGCTTTAAAATAATGTTAAAATTGGTTACTTAAGTAACAAAAATAGTGACAATACTACAGCATTGCAATTATAATTATTATCTTTAAACTTTATTAAAGGAAGAATAATTAAAAAACATTCACCCCAAAAACCGATAATGGAAAATCATCTGTTTGTAATGTACTTCTTACTAATTATATATTTAACCACCTTACTTCATTACAATTCAAAGTACAAAATATTATTTCTTTCGTCGTTTCGTGATATATATATATATATAATATTTTTTTACATTTAAGAAAGGTTTTCTCGGAACTAATATTTTATGAATAATTTTATAAAATTGCTCAAAATATTAAAATAAAATATTGGTGTTGCAAACTTAGAAAAATATTTGCTCTTATCTTAATTATGTGAACTTATACATTCAACCAATGACATCCCTTTTCTTCTTCATTATCTAGTGTCAACCCCAGCCACACCCACTACCAATAGCACACCCAATAGTATTAGTAGTAGTAACAATGCGAGCAGCCCATCTAAGCCCAAGTGCTTCAACTGCGGTATCCTCTGCCACGTGACGCACGCCACGCCCAGGGTCAGATGTGCGGTACCTGTCACCAGTACTTTAGTCGAACGGGAAACGTTCGCCCAACCACGGGGCCCATTCGGAAGGATGGCTCCAAGAACTCCAAGCATCACCACTCCCTATTCAAAAACAACAGCAAGCCCCCCAAGGGAATGTACGTGAACCACGATGACTTGGTGGCTCTAGCCACAGGGCCCAATGGACAAGGAGACGCCCTACTCAAGACCATGGATAGGGAAATCGTCTCTTATAAGCGAGTGGTAAGGAGAAATACTACGTCCTGATAATACCCTTTGTGCCGTAATTTAAATAGAAATTTGTCAAGAAGTGTGTGGATATCATCATATAATAATAGTAACTAAGACTGAGGGGTTTCAGCTAGAAAGAAAGATGGGAAATGATTGATCCCCCCTGATTATAGCTTTCATTTTAACCGATAACTACAATACTTCATTTGTATGTTTAAATAGCGTGTGTAATCGAGTATATTTGCCATGGGGCACATAAGTTACGTTTGAAACTAGTCTAAAATAAATGAATACAAACATTAAAATTATGTATAAAAAATCAACAAATAAAATGCCTATGTTTTCATCTACTTTCACCCGATGAAGCACATCAATTACTGACTTAGAGTTCTTTTATCTGTGTTCCAATAATTAAAAAAAATAGTATTTTAGCAATTTAAAAGCTTAACCTTATTGTTTACTTTGTCAGTTATACGCACTATATGATATTTTGTTGCTCGTATCAATTAATTTAATTGAATTAAAGTCCTGGAAGAAGTCAATAAGCACCACACACAGAATCGAGAATCTCAAAGCCTTTCATTTATTGAGGGAAATCAAAATAGTTTTTTTAATCTATATTTTTCTTTAATGTTTTATTACATGCTTTACAATTTAAAATTACAAATATATTAAAAAAAATGTTATTTGCTTAAACAGGTATTTATTGAGCCCTATTTTTGTTAAAATATTTGGTATTTTCACGTCAAAAAAATGCATAAAGTTATATTTAACTTAAGAGAGATTACTTCTTCACATAAAAATCCTCCTCAATAAATGAATGATTTTGTGATCGTTGATTTTGTGTATGATCCCTATTTACTTATTCCAGATGAGCCATATTCTATCCATTACTTTGATCCATGTTCTTCATAACTATTTCCTTTCAACAGGTTCAGAACAATAACAAGTGCTCTCCTCCTTTCAACGCCGATCCGGGACATCGAACCCTACCGCCGCATTCCATTCCCTGAGAACAAACTAAACGCACGATGGAAGGACGAGGAATTGCTTCTAGGGTTCAAGGTGAGCTATGAAACAAAAAAAAACAGCGATGAAAAGAAAGAAGTTGTTATTTGGTCCATCCCTAAAGCCCTCGTCTACCCAACTAATAACTTCAAAGCCTGTTTTCCTTTCCAAATTGCCTCAAACATCCTTTTTATTAATTATTTTGCTTCTTAACAAAGACTACTAAAATTAAGTCAAATGTAAGTGGTCTAAAGGAAAATATTTCTTATTTTTATTTTTGAAATATTTTTTTAAAGAAAAAAATAAACTAGTAACGGAAAACGAAATCAAAATGTATGATTGTAAATAATAGTATTTTCTTAGTATATAAGTTCATCATTTCGATTCGTAAACATCTGAAGTGCTAAAAGGAGCATAATATATTGTCATTTTTCTATAAATAAAAGTCGTAATTTATCTTTACTCGTTTTCGGGGACTAACGATAAGTTATGAAGTATAACTTCAAGAACCTAACGACATGCAGTTGCTATAAAAAGTTGCGACGATATCGTTTATTGTTCATTATGTCGAGCACAACAACCATTGTCTATATAAAATCATATATTTCATTGAGAAATGCCAAAAGACAAGTCTTCATACAGTAAGCATATTCATCACTTAATTTACTACGTGATAAAATAACCTTAAACAGAAATCTTTCATTGCTAAATAAATACCTTTTTAGAGAACATTTGAGGTATTTTTAATTTGTAATTTTGAGGCATATCTAATATTGTTACAATAAACCTTTCAAGCACATTTGTTTCTTCAATAAAGTCTACCATCCGGTACTTATCAAGAAAAGATAAAGTATCCTTCTCCCCGACTCTTAATTTACAAATCTACATAAGTGTTAAAAAGTCGTTTGTAAAGCATTTTCCTTATATATTCAATAAATAAGGCCTCAATAAAAATCTATCTCAATGCCTTCCTTAAGTGAATTATTGATATTTCCTTAGTTCATACTACACAAGATATTTTATTTATTTATTAATTGTCAAACACAAAGAATACTATTTAAAACGTGATATTAAGGAATACTATTTCGAACGCATATGTGATAGTTACGACTGCCACTAAGCCCCAAAAAATATTTGTAAAACTCATTATATAGAACTCCAAGGAATAAAAAAAGTCATAATGTCATCATGCCCTGTAATCCTCTTTGTCAAGTGAAAAAAGCCAAGATTCATTGATTATACGTGAATACATAGAGATATAAAGATATAGAGAGCTGATTCCCTTCATAGCAAGAAACATCGTTCAGCTGTATTCTGTGTGTACTATAAACTAAGTATTTATACTACGTCATCGTAAGCTGATCATAGAGATAGATTATATCTCTATGATCAGCTTACGATGATGTAGGTCAAATGTTTTGTTTATATTGGACACAAAAATACCGATGAAGGAATAAGCTCTCTAATATTTTTATCTCTATGGAATAACCTCATTTACTTTTGAAAACTACATTTAAATTGGAAGGATACCGTTTTGGCAGGTATAAATACTAGAATCACTAAGACGATCTGACTAACAGGAAGGATATTTATTATCATTCAAATAACTATTTCTGTTTTTAAAGTTTTAATGCGTTTAATTTAAGAATATATATTTATTATTTGTGTGTTTTTAAGCAAAAACATTCGAATGTGTTATGTTGTGCTCGAAGGAATTCCTAGAATGCTGACAGTCACAAATCGGTAATGGTTGTTTCCTATTAATATATTTTTTGATAATCTCTAATTCATATCAATTTTTATTACTTTTTGCAGGTGTTCGCATACATGGTAAGAACTTCAAGGCGATAGCCGAGGTCATCGGCACGAAAACAGAGTCCAACGTACGTAGCTTTTTCGTCAACTACCGCCGGCGCTACAACTAGATGCAGCCCTAGGGGAATACGAGGCCGTAAACGGTCCTTCACCCGAAGAAGAAGAAGATGACGAAGAAGCTATGGCCCTGGACGGAGAAATGGAGGAAGACTCCCTTCCAATGGAGGAGGAGGAGGAGGAAGCCTCAGGGAAAAATCCCTCTTCACCCGAAGTCGACAATCCCCCTTAACCTCAGCAGCAGCAGCGCCAGACAGCGGAGTTCCAGGACCCAAAAACGGGAATCCCATACCTGCTAAATGAATGCTAAATCCCCGCCTCGCACACACCTTTTAACGAAAAAAGACTTAACCTAAGAAATAATGAGAAGAACGAAAAAAAATATTTTCCTCCTTATCGTCATCCTTTACGTGTGTCCTCTGTTGTACGGTTTAAGTTCTTGTTTATATTCTCTCTCTAAGAGAGAGGGAAAACTCCTGTCTCTCCCATTTCCTAATCATGAATGGTTTTTATCATTATTAGTAACATTATAATATTAAGTATTATTAAGTTCTATCATTATTTTCTGTCGGCTTTTTATGACAATAATAATAATAACATACAAATATCCACAATGACGTAAAAATACATTGTCCTTTATACAAGACAGGATAACAAATGGGGCCCTTTTTATCGAACGTTATGGGTTGAATGCATGTAGATAAAATATAGAGAGAGCTTATTCCCTTCATCTGTATTTTTGTGTCCAATATAAACAAAGTAATTTGACCTACGTCATCGTAAGCTGCTCATAGAGATAGAATCGATCTCTATGATGAGCTTACGATGACGTAGATCAAATTACTTTGTTTATGTTCGGCAAAGCAACAGCAGAACGATGTTTCTTTGCTATTGAAGGAATAAGCTCTCTATATCTTTATATCTCTATGGATGAGTTGAATGAAAAGAAGAGTTTAAAAAGCAGTTGCCTACATGCAATAAAGCCTGACCTTCGGCTGTTTAGATGTAAATATCAATTTGGGGAGAAGAAATGGATCATAGATTGTCCTTTTTATGGGCCTATATCAGGGTATGTAAAAACCCGGGTTTTACCGTGGATTTTTTCGAAATTCGGGTTTTTCATTATACCATTAATTGGCCTTAGCTAATAGCTAATTAATGGTGTAATGAAAAACCCGAATTTCGAAAAAAAAAAAACACTGTAAAACCCGGGGTTTTTTCGGGTTTTTTTTACATACCCTGGCCTATATACATGTTATTTAGGGGAATCTATGAATGGATTCCTCCTATTATTAATATTAATTAAATAAACTCAGTGAAAAAAATTTCATCTTTGTCAGTTACTAACTGAAAAAAAAATATATAATTGCGAGAAGGAGAAAACCTCTTGCTGTTATCCATACATATAAGGAGTAAATACTTCATAACAAATGGTATCTTTTGGGAAATAACCAGGGGGGGCAGAACTCATGTAAACAAAGAAGGATATTTCCAATTAAAAAATGTGACGTCATCACAGCTACGATTTGTCTATGTATCTAATACCTCTAGGACAACAAAGCTAAGAACGTAAAGGCTCTTAAAGGAATAACGTCCGGAGGCTCCCTCCCGCACGAGCCACCTGGGGACGCAGGTTTGGAATCCCTGAACAGCACGGGACTCTGAGGCCTTTTTGGTCTAAGCATCCTAGGAGCTAAAACGTCCTCTTGCTCCGAGAGACTTTCAATTTTTTAAATTAATACTAAATGTACATTTGATTTAATTTAATAACACTACTGTGACGTCATCTGTGAAATTGTTTTTCTTTTCTAATCAGAGGAATCTAAGCATTGCGTTCTGCGCATCTTGTATATCTAGGGAAATAACATATCGAAAAAAAAAAACAAAACAGGACCGTACCAGGCCCCTCGTTACTAATAATCCCTTAAAGTCCCTGATGAAGTTAACAATGTTTTCCTAGGTTCCTTTTATCGGTCATATAAAACATGATCGATATTAGGAACATGGTTTTCAGACACTAATGCAATATTGTTATAAATAAAAATATTCAACTTTAATTTAAGTGGACTTTAAGAGATAAGAAATATTAGTGGTAAAAGCCCGGGGGGTGGGTGTTCTAAAACTCCGTACAACGTCTGAACTCAAAAGGCCTGGTGTACTAATGTTTTTCTTCAATTGTCCTCTAAAAGGTATAAGTAAAGAGGTATCAAACCGTAAGAGATAAAAAGATATAAGAGAGCTTATTCCCATCATCTGTATTTTGTCCTCTAATATAAACAACAAGTAATTTATCTACGTCATCGTAATCTATCTCTATGATCAGCTTACGATGACGTAGATAATTACTTTGTTTATATTGACACACAGAATACAGCTGAACGACGATGTTTCTTGCTATTGAAGGGAATAAGCTCTCTGTATCTTTATATCTCTATGGATCAAACACATAAACCTATAGCACGAAACCTTAGTAAAAAGTTCCTCTATTATGACTTTTTTTTGTACGTGATTTAAATATAAAAATGACAAATACAACCAATATAGATGTGGATTACTCAATAAAGTACTTATTAAAACGAAAAAGTCCACCTCCTTTGCCAGTATTAAGATATCCTTTTTGCGATGTTCTTTATTTTTGAGAAAACATCAGAGCTGGGATTCGGTAGAAAAATCTACCGCCGGTTCGATATCGGTATATACCTAATACCGTCGATAATATCAGTATTCGGTAGATTTTATTATATATCGACAGTATCGATCGATATTCGGTACGGTAGATTATGAAAGAGAGATAAATTTATTTATGCATCTGCTTTTACTCTTCTATGCATTTAATATCGGACAGTTTATAACAAAGGACAATTAATACTCATTGTGTTATAATTTATTATATATTATTTGAAATTAATACATACTAATCTTATATAATTAATATGTACTTGGATTTGTAGGGAAATGGAAGGCTATATATATTGTTTTTAACTGTCTCTTATGTCCGATATGACTGCACTTTCAGGTACTCTAGAATTCAATGCATCGCATAAGCTTTTATCTTTTTTTAAATGTCTGTATTATAACTGTACTATAAAGGGTACGGTTACTTTGATCTCCTACCTGAGCTAGAAACAAAGAGAAACCACACTTCAACACAGCCATCGTGCTAACATTCCTCACAAAACCTCTCTATTATTGTACTTATTATAGAAGGATCTGGATTCGCGAGTCCCGTTGAACATATCATGAGCCGAGTCAGTGCTAGGAGTGACCACATTGATGAAGGAGCTCCCAAACGTCTCGTCTCCTCCTCCGATCATTGAGGAGGAGGATGAGACGAGACGGGGCAAATATATGACTGGAATCATGCACCGTCCACTCCCATTCGAGAAATTTGATCCCAAGCAATGATGAATCAATGTAAACAATAACAATAATAAGAACAAGGCAGGATCACTCTGGATGACGAATACTTTTTTTCCTTCTTCTTCTATAATAAGTACAATAATAGAGAGGTTTGTGAGGAATGTTAGCACGATGGCCGTGTTGAAGTGTGGGTTCTCTTTGTTTCTAGCTCAGGTAGGAGATCAAAGTAACCGTACCCCTATAAAATATACAATAATAAATAAAATATAGGTAAAATTGTGTACATGGTACATAAATAAACATTATAGTTTAAATTAGATTACCTATAAAGACCAAACCTCTATTCATAAACGGTACTAACATAACTTAAAAAAAACACACCAAGTAAATAATAAACTATAATGAACACAACATATAAATAAATACAAACGAGTACAAACAAAACTTCAAGAACACAAAATAAATCGAGGCCGAGAGGCCTAAAACCCTTAGCATAAGCTTATATTGAATGTCTATTATGTATCTGCTCTATAAGACTATAAGTTGTAGTTATTTATTTATTTTGCGAAGTTCAAATTCTTGACACCAGGGAGCGCTTGGGCAAAGCGACAGTTGAAGGATGTTTGTCTACTATTGAAGGGAATAAGCTCTCTATATCTTTATGTCTCTATGTGAATGTTACAAAAGTCATACTTTCAAATATATCGTACCGATTGTCAATCTGTACGGTATTCGGTTGATTCTACCAAATATCGTATAATCGGTTCGATACTTGAAATCTACCGTCGGTAGTATCGAATATCGATTTACATACGGTAGTCGCAGCTCTGGAAAACATAGAATGAAATTGTTTACTTCATTTTCTTTCAGGGTTCACTTGCAAGCCAGTGTTGCTCTTCTAGTCTCTACCCTATATTAGTTAACAAGTTAACAATTTTGTTAATGTGGAATGATATTTCTTCAGAAAATAATTGAGATATTTGAAGGGCTGATTAAAGATCTGATCGTTAAAAGATCTGATATATAAATCGTCATCGTTGTCTTTATAGTGCAAAATGCAACTAAATATAAAGGAAAATCAATGATCAACGAGTTATTTTTTGTATACATTTGGAGTTATGAGCAAATCTTTAGAGTTAAGAAGTTGTGTTTATGACGGAGAAAAACTTGAAAGCATTAAGTGATAATTTGATAAAATTTAGTTTCAAAACTAACAGTATCTTCCAATGATTCGATTAGGTTATCCAAACTCCAGTACAATTATATATTTGTTCATCAATGGACTGTTCTTTTTTCTCATAGTGACACTTTATTAATAACATTCCTGTATTGAACAAAGAGCATAGAATAACATTATTATGACAAAGGTTACCTTCTCCCACGCAAAGCGCAATAATGATAAAGGTGGGCATTTACAAACATACATATATAAGGCTATCTTGTGATGAAAATATGCAAAGTCATTATATTGATATTTAAGCATTTTCCCTTCATTGTTGGTCAAATTCTAATAGGAAGTTGTGAGGGAAAAAAGTGGATCAATTAAAATTGTAGATATGCGTCCTACATTTGAGGTCAAATCATTTTTTTTGGACTACATTATAATACTCCACCTTTATTATTGCCAAAGTTGCATCCACATCACTTAAGAAAATTGGCAAATATATTTTTTTCGCATATTTTTTTTACTAAATTAACCCCATATTTAGTTAATTATTAAACATTTCTAAGAATATTTAAAAAAAATCCCTTCCTTCTAAAAGAACAATGTTTAATCCGGAACTACGAGATGCATAGCGGATCATGTACTCGATGTGTAATACATGTACATGAAAGGACTTACAAAGCAATTGAAACATTTATCGCCCGACTGATACGTAGGCTACCTAAGGACTGAAGCTGCAGTGGTTGCCGCGTGCGATGAAATGAGCGATAAACGATAATTATCGCTGAGGTCAAACCTTTTATCGTTTATCGCAAAGTTTTCTAAAATTATCGCTCATTCACTTACCGTTAGTCCCAAAGAAGAGGAACGATAAACGATAAATTCAAATACGACTTTTGTAAAAGTTCAAAAATTGCACGGCGGCAATAGTCACAACAGCCCACCTGACGTTTTCAGACCAGTTCAAGCTGAGAGTATATATAGGGTAGAGACTAGAAGGAGCAACACTGGCTTGCAAGTGAACCCTGAAAACCCTCTTATGAGAACTGCCAAGTGTGTGTAGCTGGCCAATCACAGCTGCAGTGAGACAGTCTCGCTGGAGTTCTCGAGTTAGGAGGATGTGTGCCGCTCTCCCCATGAACCGTCTTTGTGTACAGTTATTACCAGGCTCGTGAGTGATCAGAAAAAATAGTGATCCGATCAAAAGTAACGATAAGAAATTCTTTGCTATATTGCGATATAACGATCAGGGACTTTTCTGATTAGCAATCCGATCAATTTAATTGCGATCAAAAAATAATCTATGACTAGATCTAAGTAAATTAAACATACATACAGTCAAACCTGTTTAATTGATCATCTTTAAATAGCGGTCCAAAACACTCAACATTGTTATTGCAAGTAATTTTTTTATCGCTATCGTTTTATCGTTTCTCGCTTACCGCAGTTGGGTTTTTAAATTTCTTACCGTTTATCGTTTATCGCAGGTTCAGAAAAAATTATCGTATCGTTATCGCAAGTTGAATAAAAATTTATCGCAGAAACCACTGTGAAGCTGTACTGATCATGTTGACAACATTGGATTTGATACATCTGTCTCAAACATCAGCCATTCCACAGTAGCTTGCGTTCTCCTACAGAACTCAATTTGCCGACCATTACTATTGTCTGGGTTTTCTCCACTACTTAGGTAAAGCCCTCCTCATTCATATGTTCGTTCATACATAATCAAAGAGGAGATGTCATGAACGCCTAAAGTCTACGGGACATCAGAACTTGCTACCGAAGGGTAGTCCATTGAGCAAATACGTTCTTGAGGATGGTGAGCCACAATTTCTCGGCAAGTTGCAGGCTGAACTCATTGTGTGTGCTGTAAGATTATTCAACTACAATGAGACAACTATCGTGAGGTTATTTAGTAATGTCTTGTATATTTAAATGAAGAAATAAAATAATGCAATACAATGACCCTTTGGACGAACAGGATAATTGCAAAGGTACGCTGGGTCGCTTAACCAAGTAACACCTTGAAGATGGCTATGATATAGCAAAATATTGAGTTGAAAAATTACAAAACAACATCAATTGCCAGGGATTCGTGTTGTTACCATTTTTTTGCAATTTAATTAACATGGAGGCTAACCTAGGAAAGGCCGAGGATGCTGGATAGATGACCTCACATTCTATAAAAAACTGTGTGAATACAAGTCTGTATCACTATTTAACTAAAACATCACAATAGAATCGATTAAGGTGGTAGAAGAGCATCTATTTTACTTGACAAGCAAGATGCTACCCCCTTACATTCTTCAGCTCCAAGGGACTCTTGATCACGACATGTATATATATCAGACTTGTTGACGTTAGCGAAAATTGTCGTTCGTCGTTCACCAAAAGTTATCGTTCATGGTATATATATATCAGACTTGTTGACGTTCGCAAAATTGTCGTTCGTTTGTCGTTCACCAAAAGTTATCGTTCGTTGTTCATCGTTATTTCTAATTGAATCGTTCATCGTTCGTTTGTCGTTCGTCATTCTGAAAAAAATGACGACGTTTTTTTTAGAAAGGAAATTTGTCTTGCCATTATAAAAAAGCAATATATATACAGTGATCCCTCGCCACTTCGCGGTTCATTTATCAGAGAAAGAAAAAAAGAGAAGCGAGAGAAGTGAGGCAAAATACTCTCTCGCTTCTCTTTTTCTTTCTATCCAGGTATAGTGGTTACCAAGCGGTAATTGTATATCTCATATGAAAAGATCATTTTTTTGGGGAGAGTACGTGCAAAATGTATTTGCTTATTTCTCTTAAAGTATAGCGATTTTTAGAACACCAAGCATATCAAATGAAAGCTTGGTAACCAGGTTCAATATTTTGGTATACTAAATCATGTCAATTTAATAAGTAGAAAGTTATATGTACATTAAAAAACATATCTTGCGTACAAAATGACGCATATAATGGATTATAAATGCGTCAGAGACAAAGTAAAATTTTGAGAGGATACCTTGACGCAAATCTAAGAAACACATTATTATTTATTTTTTTCATAATCGATTTCTTATCGGTCAATACAGGCTCTGAATCATATGATGTAAACTCAGATTGTACTGAATTCTGAATTGATAGAATGCAACCAAGGTCATTTTTGGATTTATCATCCAAAGTTTTACTAAGCTTAAAAGTACTATTTTACTCTGAAGCGAGCAAGTCATCTTCTACAGGCGAGTGAAGTTAATTGATACAAAAAAGCTATGAAATATGCTAACATTACACACTCCTTTTTTCTTTGTTTTTACTGAAAACTTTTTTTATTAAAAAACATCAAACATACGTCTGGTAGTAATTAGATTTCCTTTAAATTAATAATTATTATTGAAGTCTGTAACGTCCACCATTTTGAAGAAATTTGCGGAAAACTATATTTTTACTAAATTTTTAAACTTTGACCTCGTTGCGCGACCTCGTAATGTTGACCGATTTTGTTCAAACTTTGTATGTCGTCTTCTTTTATCACCAAGAAACAGAAAATCCACAATGGTGCTAAAATTTCAAACATTTTGAAAAATAAGAACAACCCTAATATATATATATATCCCATAACGATGAATATTCAATGAGTGTCATAAAAACTCAATATGCTTCATTCTAATCTATTTTATCTTCATTCTTATTCACTTGACAGACATTCATATTTATTAGTTGGTCTCATGTAGTCTTTGTCGGTAGAATATGAATTAAATAATGGCATTACTCTTCAGTTTGAAAACTACACCGGAAATATAGATAAAAACATGCTCTCTTGTTACCGAGTTGATAAAGTAACAACATAAAAAGTATGGAATGTTTTTGATTTTCCAATATTGTTAGGCCTCAAAACTGAGCTAGGATCAGTAGGAAAATATAACCCGACGTATTGGTAGTGTTAGGAAGCTCGTAGCTGCGTCCAATCGATATCGATAGACCCGTAGTTTTTTCATAAATCGACCGATTGAAGAGGGTATCAGTCCATAAAAATATTCCCAAATATGATGGTTGGTTTTTTTGGTCCTTAACACACTTTCAACAGTATTTTATTATAAAGTCAGTAAAGCAAGGGATTAAACTAAATGGTGCTTTTTGAAACGTGATTGGTTGAAAGAAACGGAGAGGGAATAATAAAAAGTAGTTGGTAACATGCTACAAAGCATCACTTAACACTTTCGACTGTTGTTGAATGGACATCAATTTTATAGAAGAAATGCATTCTTAAAAATATTCATTGTCTCTTCTTCGAGGGCCTACA
This sequence comes from Caligus rogercresseyi, assembly GCA_013387185.1. Taxonomy (NCBI): domain Eukaryota; kingdom Metazoa; phylum Arthropoda; class Copepoda; order Siphonostomatoida; family Caligidae; genus Caligus; species Caligus rogercresseyi. Next base: position 36,560 of record CP045894.1, read on the forward strand.
TCCATGGCTTTATTGTCAAATCCTTTGAAAGGACTCCTCCTATTCCAACTATTCATATTAATGAATAAAAGTTTTTTATTCTTGTTCTTTCTTTATTCAGGGCTTGTGAACGGAACGCAAAATTGAACGGCGTTCAGCTGAACGCACGTTCAATGAACGGAACGCTGAACGGAACGCAACTTTTTTTGAACTCTGAACGTTGAACGCAAAAAAAGTTTTGCTTTCAGCGTTCAATTTTTCCAAACATTTCTTGGACTTTTTTTGAAAAAACTTCGTTTGGGAATTCTTTAAAAAAACGCCAACACTACGCATTACTTTTTTGGGAATTATTTTCTAAGAAAACGTCCTCACTACGCATTACTTTTTGGAAATTCTTTTCTAAAAAAACGTCGTCACTTATTTAAATATTTGAACGCTAACGGAACGCTGAACGCAAAAACATTGAACGGAACGCTGAACGGAACGTTATTTTTTTTTGAACGCTGAACGCAAAAAAGCTGAACGCTCACAAGCCTGATAAAACAAATTCTCATACTGAAAAACTAAAGATTGTGTATTTGTTTGTCCATATCTGTCAAAAAAATGGATCATAATTTATAAAAGCTTTTAGAAAAAGTAAACAAAACCTCTTTCTTAAAGAAAATAATGGATTAATTACCACACATTAATCCACTTTTGGACGCTTTTATTAAATTAAAAATGATATCGTGTTGCACTTGTCTGCTCCAATAGAGGGGAATTTCATTTCCCTTTGCATGAAATAGAGTTATTTTAGACTGATGTAGAGTTTATTGATTCAATATGATTCATAGTTTTGTGGCATGAGCTTAACCAAGCCCTTTACGGGGGCTTCAGGTTTAAATCCACAAAAGCTTGATCTCTGTTAAGATCAGCAAAATAAATAAATTTACAAAAAATAAAATACGTAAACCTTGATTGTTTAGAAAATATAATAATATATCTCTGAATTATTCATGTTTAACGTATAGTTAGGCTTTGGCAGTGTGAGACACTTTTTCTAGAAAAGGTAATTGTTTATATATTAGGAGTGGTTAGGGTAAGTTCGACCCGAGGAACTCGAATCTGAAGTCGGATTCCGGTCCGAGGTCGCATTTCCGGTTTGCTGAAACACCATCAAAAGCATTTAAATAGCTTTTTTGAAGGGTTTTAAAGTCTTCTAGACATTTTTAACCACGCTTATCGTGATCAGCGACCCCGAAAACCCCTAAATAGACCCCCCATGAAGATTTTTGAAAAAAAAAAATTTGCCTCGGGGACCCAGGAACCATAATCGCCGTTTTGGCCGCTAGTATATAAGGGGGTGAGCTTGCCCCAAGGAGTTTGCCCACGGACTCTTGTCTGTTGTCTCTGGTGAGACGATGCTTCGAGGAATCGACGAGCCACAGTATAGTATTTCTTCTATCATTTGAAAAATAATAAAAAATGATTATTTTATGGAGTTTTCAGTAAGAACCAAAGTCCTGCATCACCTGGCATCTGATAGTTCTCCAAAGTCTGTACTTGACCAAATCTGGTGATTTCGGTTTCAAATGACGTCTTTTTCTTCCTTATTTTAACTAAACCATAAAGACATCGAATTAAACCTTTTTTGAAAATCTAGAATTAATCGTCAATTAGACACTTTTTTTTCGGTAAATCTGAAAATTTTCTATTGCTGAATCACGCTGAGTCTTGAAACTTCGCATACTTATGTGAAATTGTACTGCGCGTCTTTTAAACATACTTTCAGCGTTCAGCGAGCATCAGCTCGTGTACTTCCGGTTTCGATTTCCGGTTAAAGTCACTTTTTGAACTTTTTTTCCATTTTTGAAATCAGCGGGAAAAACTATCTTTAAACCACCCCAATAATGGAAATATCTTACTTCGTCTAGAAAATAAAAATTCTCACACTGCCAAGCCTACGTATAGTATGGTTTATTTGATCTTATACCCGTATAATTCAACTATAAAATGAACGGTTATAGAGATTGATTTCGATTCTTGACTTGAGAACATCGACTCGCATCACAAATGAGCGTTTATTGTGTGAAATATGTATGCTTTTTGAGCAGCACCTTGACTTAAAAAAACTCTACTTAAGTATTTAGTGGCCCTGCAACTTTGAACTGGTATGCAGATATTAAATCCGTGTCTAACCTGAAATAAATGAAGAAAAAACTGTGTTCGCATACATTCTTAAGATATATGATTAAAAAAACATAATTATCTTCTTTGTTTTCTTCATTCTTCTTTGTACACAATCTTCGGTACGTAGAAAGTGGATGAAAACTCTTAGTAATACAATAGCGCAAAATGCTTGTATATTAAATATTTCATTATGCCACTTACAAAAGTATCAATCATATTGTTTAAATCAATGTGCCATTTAGGGAAAAAAACACTTGGCAAGCCCTTGATTCCAAATTGAGATTCTTTATACATGATAATATATAATTAAAAAGTTTTTTTATGTATTCTTTAGTGACCATTTTGAGTAAACAGACACCATCTTGGGGTGTCTCTTAGCTAAAGCGCCTATATTTAACGTATGTGTACTTTCATCATAAGGATCAAGGTTTGTTAATCTCCATACCCCTAAGATGGCGTTCATTAGTTGTTGAATTTAATTTTTTATAATCTTTTGTGCATCCAGTTATTATATAGGTCGGTGGGCTAGACATACAAATCCAATTGTCAATACCCAAGGCATATAACTGTCAGTTAGTTTTAATACTTGCAAACATAACTTGTATACTTCACCTTTCAATAACCATTAATGAACCAAAAGAATAGTGGGTGAACGATCAGCCATTGTTAAGGAATGGAGGCTTTACAGGGATAAGTTGTATATATATATATATATATACAAGTGTCAAAGCTTTTGAGAGAAAATAAAATAGACAGTTCGATCTAACATTCTCTGCGATATAACTATATCAGGATCCGTGGCTTCAGAGATCAACGATCTGGTCTCTTAATTTTGCGATCAGAAAAACTTAATAAATATTATTAATATATACTCCTATTATGCGTGCATTCAAGTGCAATAACATTAAATAGATTGAGATTCAGTTGGTTATTGGTAGGGAAATGTTTTTTTCGTGTTTTTTAGGGAAATAAATTGTAGATTATGTTCTTTGTTAAAAGTATGTTTTTAGAAGATAGAAGAATTTTCTTTGTTATTATTTATTTAAGTTGCGATATGTCAATGATGAACTTTAGTGATATCGTGATAAGCAATATATGAATGTGTATCGAAATTATCATGACTAAAAAAACTCTTATCCCAAAGCCTACATAATAGATTATTTACTTTTGATAAATATGTATAACTGTGAGTTCCAAAATAGGAGTTGTGCCTACTTCGACTCAATATAGTGATTCATTAGGATATAATTGGCCATTATTAAAGCAGGACTACGTTAATTGTGCGCCACTGTGACTATGCAGCAACACATGAAGAAGTGTATTCCTCTGATTCATAAGCTTTTATATTGAAAGAAGTCAATACTTTTTTACAGCTATTGCCTTATTCATATATTATATGGTGATGGCTGTATGTAGTGGGGAAACCTCCGGAGCACGCTTGTTCATTCGAGGGTTATGTTCGTTCAAACTCGTCACTTGGGCGACATTCGTTTTTTATTCCATTTCCCAGGAACTCCAGGGCTTGTCCTCTTCTCGAGGGCAAAAAGTCCACGACTGAAATCTTTTCTCCTTATTTGGATATTGAAGAGGACAGGACAGGTATCAGGGGAGGTACGGATAAGTCTGTCTGGATCTCATTGACCGTCTAGCTGAGTTTGTACCGGATCAAGAAGTAGGAGCGAAAATCAGGTGTCTCCATTTGCAGTGGCGAGAGTGATGGTGCAATTATTAAACATTTATACCACTTGTAAAAACACGTAATAAAAATGTTGGCTGCTGAAAGGTTTGGTTTATCTTTTTTACTTTATGAGATAACAAACCTCTTGTTATTTTTATTGATACACCCCAATACAATTATATGCATCCAATTGCCATTCCTGTTTAACTATTTAAAAAGATAGAAGTTGTTGAAAATAGGATACCAACCGGATAATATTCTTTGAATCATCTTTGCAGGAACCAGATATAATATAAAGTAACGAAGGAAAATGCATTTCTTAATACGATTACTCAGTAAAATTATATAATATTCACTACTCGTCCACAATTGTTGAGCTCCAAAAAGACTCTTTATATAAGAACATACTATAGATATTTACGCATAATAATGTTTATGGATTACAACATAATAATTATGTTTTGTTTGTTTTATTCCTATATAAGCCCCACCACACCAGAACTTGATCTGGTATGTAAATTTGTTTCTCAGCTTTATATTCAGACATCCGCTTTTTATGTTCAAGGTACCTACGTCTTTGCTCTATGAGTTTATCATTCCACCAAGGACTAGCTTTCCGAAGAATGCCAGATCTTACACATCATGAGTTTCGTTTTTTTTTTTTTTTTTTTTGTTATAATTTTTTTATTCGGCTATAAAATATTATAAAACAGTGTAAAATGAGTTTCGTTTTTTTAAAGTAGGTGGCAATGTTATTTGCCTCTAAGTCATGTTATTTATAACTAAATTATTACGTGTTCCCATTTGTTCAGAATCATCGATTCTTGGCTAAAGTTATCCTAGTTCACATTTTTTATATTATAATATAAAAAATATAATTATATCACCTTGATTTTTGAAGAGAATGTACATTGTCCTCCCATATTTCACACATACTATCCAGAAATAATAGAAAACGAGAGGAGTTCATACTTTCGTGGTCAATAAAATTGGGAAAAATTTATTCATTCCTTAGCTAATCCGTGCAAGCGGTTTTGAACCAAAGGTTTTTTTAAACTGTATGCCTACGAATCTTTTTATTAGTGGAGATTCCAAACCTGTTTTTTGCAATTAAATTGCTTTAACTTAGTAAATCGTGTTCGACTCTCTATGCTGAGGACGCAGGTAATTACTTGATGTTAGTCCTTCTGTAAAATATAACTACGACTAATCATAAGGTGCAACTTCAAATGGTAGCAACAAACGTCTTTGTTCAAAACTTGAATTCCTCAACTTTTCATCATTATTATTGATGTTTCATTTATGAAATACAAGTTGTTGTGGATGTCATCCTTATTTTAATGATAATAAAGTCAACCTTGGGAACAAAGACTATTATTTCAAGATGATTTCTTATAAGTGTATTAGAGATCCCTTCTCTCTCTAAGCATTGATTAATATTTCCTCTAATGAACGATGACTTTATGGCAGTTCTCGTAAACTCAACAATTAATCTTATGTTGTCAGTTGGACACTAACGTAGATTTCATATGTAACATTTCACTCAATTAAAATAAAAGTATTACTCTTGTTCTGTTCCCTAACGCGTGTGCGAGTAATATATTACTTAGTTTTATTACTGCGACTAACTAGAGAGAACAAATATATTATATATTACTTTCAAGTAATAACTAATATGTAATATCCTACTTACATATTACTTTGAACTGTGAATATATGTGACGTCACCCAGTGGACATAAAAATGCAAACTAGGTTTGGTGAGGATTTTTACAAATCCTGTTTGAATTGCCTTTACTTATTGTTTCGGAATGCTCAAAAAAGTAATATTTAATACAAAGTAGTTTATTAGTTTTGAGAAGTAATAACTAATATTAAGAAAAATATTACGACGCAGTAAAAGTAGTATATTACATATACTTTCAAAGTAATATTCGATGAACCCTGCTCTTTTTATAGTATAATTAAAGATGTCAAAGGGAAATATTGGCAACCTATATATTAAATATATTTACTTTATCTTCCCATCTAATTGATTTTATATTTTACATTTGCATATGGTCCCATAGATGAATTCATTTCGTCATAACTAAGTGAGACTTCAAAAATATAGCGTTGTTCTAATTGAACAAGGTCTAACCATATTAGCGACAGTTCTAGAAATACAGTATTTTCATGGCTTTGTAAACACTGAACTTGTTGAAGAATTGCATCCATTACCAAATGTCCATTCCACCGACCAATATAAGAACGGAATATTCAACTGAGAAGAATAAATCCTTCATTTAAATAATGTTTCATCGTATCAATAAACCAAAAATACTTTTAAAATCTGGAGAAGAGGAATCCCATAATAAATTCCAGTGACGTCATTCTATGTTATGTTTCATACAAAAACTATTATGTTTCCCCCATAGAGATAAAACGATATAGATAACTTCATCTGTATTTTTGTGTCAATAAAAACAAAGTAATTTGTACTACGTCATCGTAAGCTGATCATAGAGATAGAATCTATCTCTATGATCAGCTTACGATGACGTAGGTCAAAATACTTTGTTATATTGGACACACAGAATACAGCTGAACGATGTTTTCTGCTATTGAAGGGAAATCAGCTCTCTATATCTTTATATCTCTATGAATACAACCATAGAGATATCGTAAGCTGATCATAGAGGTAGAATCTATCTCTATGATCAGGTTACGATGACGTAGTACAAATTACTTTGTTTATGGAAACAAAAATATAGCTGAACGATATTTTCTCTGCTATTGGAGGGAATAAGCTCTCAATATCTTTATATTTTCATTATTCCTTTTATCGAGACTTTTTCGCATCCAATTATATTTAAGGTCGAAGGTCCGTTCTTTTCCTTCGATATCCTTAGTCTTATTTGATTCACAACAGTGGTTTGATATCTTTTTTATAAGTTAGAGTCACAGGTTTTTTAAAAATTAAGAAAACATTCTTCCCTTTAACAGTATTTAATAATATTCAAAGGGATTCCATCAATGTCTAGACTCTGATAAATATAAAATAAATTAAACCAAAGGAACGTGTTGCGTTATATAAGCAAAGCTCAATAAAACAGGTTATCAATTAATACCTGGATTTTTAAAAGCAATCATTATCCTTAGTCTTAGAGTAGTCATATGTAGTATGTGTAAGAAGATGGACTCCTTTGCAAAATCCTTCAGGAATCAATATATCATTACTATTATTAATCAAAGAAGGGGATATGAGCAGCCTTATCAAGGGTTCAAGGTTCAGACATTTAAAGAGGGAGGGAGGCTCCATTGTTGACTACTTATGTTAAATGATAAACTATCTTATCATAAAGAGAGTATATATAATAAATTACTCATATTGGCTGGATATAGACATTATTCATACATCTTTAGACGTAGGTGCCCAGAAAAGAAACTGCCTTGAATACACCTACGTTCATTTGGTCTAATAAGGATGTATCTCATTATATACCTACATTATAAATTTAGGCATTTTCACATTGAGTTTTCCAAGAAACCAGTATTTGGAGTTGCCATCATCCATAGGCTTTAGATCAGGATGGGCAAACTTTTTGATTTGTGGGCCACTATGGACTATAAATTGTAAAAAGGGCCACAGCAGTACATCGATCGTCCACTTTCGTTTTCTTTGGTCCGCCATTTTTTGCAGAAGTATTCGAACCTGCGCCCTCAACATTGAGAGATGAACACACCTTAACACACTGAGCTATCGCACTCCCCATCTTTTTTTTCTTCATCAGCAAGGTATTTATTCTATTTTTAATATATACAACGCATAAATATATATATAAATTATATAATAATTCACCAATCTCTGTCCGTCCGTCTGTATGTCCGCACGCTATCTCCTCCCACATTTAGGATCAGATTTGAACTTTGAAGGTACCTATGGAATTCTTGGGTCAAGGCGGACCTAATAAAACTATTGCAAAGTGATGGGGACCAGAAATAAAAAAATGTCTTGGATACACCTTTTCTGATTTTACTACCTACCTAGCAATCATTCTATGTCTTTGTAGTACTACTCACAAAACTAGCTCCAAAACCTACCCATACCCGAAGGGCGAACATATGGGCGCCGTAGGCGGCCAAATATGTGAGTAACAGATAATAAAAAGGAAAATTGTGTTTCATAAAAATATAAAAAAACATTCGGGTTCAAAATTATTATCCTTTTAAAGACCACAAATTCTTATAACAAGTAAATAGCCATTCATTTTAAAATATGATAGATTAAAAAAATCCATATAGTATAAATAAAGAAACAATAAAGCATAATCAATTCTCCTCTCGGGATTCGAACCTACATCCTCAACATTGAGAGATGAACATGCCTTAACGCCCTGAGCTATCGCACTCCCTATTATAATCTTCTTTTAAGTAATTCTGGAATAGAAGGCTGGAAAGGTGTAAGCCACTTTTTCAGTCAATTATTACTAAGGATACTACTCTAGGACTTTTTCTCGGACGCGATTAGTGAGCGAAGAGAAGCATGGATAAAATAAAAGCAGTTGGTATTATACATGAAGGTATCACTCACTTTTGGCTGTAGAGGTGTGAACATCAACTGAGGGCCTATAACTTTATGCTTCGGAACCATACAGATATAAAGACACAGAAGGCTTATTGGATTCTTATTTGGAATTCGTTTTTGTGACCAATAAACAAATCCTTCTATCTCTATGATCAGCTAAGATGACGTAGATCAAATACTTTGTTTATATTGGACACAAAAGTACAGCTGAACAATGTTTCTCTGCTATTGAAGGGAATAAGCTCTCTTTTCTTTATATCTCTATAGTTAGTATATGTATTACTAGAGTTGTTGATGTTATCTAACAGCATCTTGATCGATTATTATATCAACAGCTGATAAATATTTTTGCTACATCTACATATATATTTCCTTATTCATTAGAGTATTATATATTTTTTCATTATAAATCCATATCAAACTATTGAGCCAACGAGAAAAGCACAGGGAACATAGACGATGATGTAACGTATTTCTAGAGCTACGTACTTTTTTATTTATTTGCCTTCATCTCTTGAATGGACCAAACAGCCCTAAGAGTCCTCTGTTGTTGCTGGACATACTGTCTGAATATTATTCATGGCAGATGTTTAAGAGACTCTTAAAAGAGAGAACAACATATTTTTCATATTTTCCCCCCTTCTTCTAAGTATTTATTCATTCGAGAATAAGTAAATTGATTATGCGACGCACAATTTCACATTGGCAAAAAAGAGATATTAAGAGAAACCAATTGGATGCAGAGTGTTTCGTTTTGCATTTTCGCAAGGGAATCTGTAGGAAATCTCGAAAATATGTCAATGATTGATGAGATAATAATGTTGCTCAGGTTCTGATATCCATGGTGGATAAATACTGAGGTCTTCATGATTTTTTTTGGTGTTGTATGAATCAAATCATTGGATGGGATTCGAGAAGATTGTGAGCTTAAGGTCAATCTTTTGTTTTATAATAATAAAAGATCTCAGAGTCATCAATTACGGAGCCTAAAAAGATTATATACAAATCATAGGCGGTTATGGCTGCTTTTACATTCTGGAAGTCTTATCTCCTCGCCAAAACAAAAGCGTGAATAACTTTATACTATTTAAACAAAAAATGGATGATTAATTTGTATACTATTTACTATACAAAAATCTTCACAAAAGATTAACAATCTTGGTTATGAGTAAAGGGTTCAAAGCAAGACGTTGATCGAATTAATGATTTTAGAAAGATATCACAAATTTAACTTTTGAAAAAAAGTTTAACTTAAAATACGATATTTTTAGCATGTTGATTTAATATGGTCTTCCTTGATAAAAGTTACTCTCTCTAAACGGGAGTTGAGGATCAACTTCTCGAAGAAGTTGATCTATGACTTCACGTTGGATTGATATGCTCGGTTAGTCTCCTTCTCCAATGTACCCGCTCCTCATTGTACAGTTCAAGGGATTCGGCTACAATGATGGTCTTTGGGTTGCAAACAGCCAATTTTTATGCACATAACTTCCGGCCGATTTGTGTGTGGTTTGAATAGTAGATGACCACCAATTTCACGTTGTCCCCTTCGTCTGACGTCGGGAGTTTATCCCATAGAGATATAAAGATATAGAGAGCTGATTCCCTTCAATAGCAGAGAAACACACTCAGCTGTATTCTGTGTGTTCAAAATAAACAAATTAATTTGTACTACGTCATCGTACGCTGATCATAGAGATAGATTTTATCTATATGATCAGCTTACGATGACGTAGATCAAATTACTTTGTTTTTATTGGACACACAGATACATATGAAAGGAATAATCTCTCTATATATCTTTTTAACCTCTATGGTTTATCCTCGCTTAGATACACTTCTTATTTAAGATGAGCACGAGCAAATATTTCGCAATAATAAAGTCCATCCTAGAGCTCAACCAATGAGTTTTGATAAATGTCTGTTTTTATTCATATTTCTTTTTAATGCTTTAAATACATAGGTTTGGCCACTATCCCTTGCAAAATGTTAGTGTTGATAAACAAATTCTTGTCGTAGTGCTGCATTTCTAATAGCCTTAATTTCTGTAGATGCACCATTGACCTTGAATCTTTTGCTTGTACAACGTTCCGGATCGTTCTAAATCACTTTGAAACGCCTGATAATATGCAAAATGGACAGTCAAAGCAAAATATATCAGGTTGAATTTCGATTCATTATCTTCTATTATGCTAACAATATCCAAAATCTGGTCTTGCAACTTGTTTTCTCTTGGTCAATGTCTTTGTTACTTCATGAAACTTATTTCGTGATGTCATCATTCACATCTGACGTCACGGTAAATATATATGCATACATAGTAACTGCGAAACAGTAAAACCCCTTTATTATGTATGTGCATATATATAATGTACAGTGTAAAACGATTATAAGGACAAATAAATATTATTTTTAAGGAGCATATCCTTCCTTTGGGACAGGATGATGCCTATAACAAACAATAAAATATTTGAAATGTTTCTAGAACTAGATTCAAAGAAACACTGTAATATTATGTTTAAACGATATTTAGTCAATAACATTAAATTGCTTAAAGTTATTTCATTGTTATAGGCATATCGTGTTTTTTAGGGACTTTGTTTTACTATGACGTCATGGATGAGGTCCATTATTATTATTTCGGGTATCCGGTGCTTCTAACAGAGAGTTCATTGAGTTCTTTGATCGAATATGGGATCAAATACTTGTCTCGAATCAAAATGAAGAGTAACGTTAGATAGAAGTAAACAATGGGCTACTTCATCTCTGACGTCACTATTAATAGATGCATACACCATAATAATAAACTCTTTTCTCTTAGTATGTATGCTGATGTTTATTTTTGGGCTCTCTGGCTGTTTGGGAGCATGCATTTAAGTTTGCATACACTCTAAGGGACATCTTTGATTCAAGACCTTATTTTCTCACTTTGTTGATTACCACATTCAAATCTCTCTCTCTCTCTTAACCACAACACATGACGCAACAATGCATCTTAACTTGTTTTTTTTATTACTTATTGGGCAGGTACTGAAAAAGGTGCGTAGACCAAGGATAAAAAATCAAGGCAGCCATCGTCAGAGTTAGAATGATTAACAAATCTTACCTCAGGGAATTATGTGGTACTTCAATGTATATACACAGTAGCTCTGGAAACTGTGACCGTTAATATAATTATGCTCATATTATCATTTCTATTGGTCAATTTGAATTAAAGCAAATATATATAAACATTTCTATACAAAATATCAATAAATAACGATGGAGTGAATTCTGAAAGAAAAAAATATTATTTAAATTAACTGAAAAATAATATAAAAACAATATTATAAAGCAATATAATGCAGTCTAATATGACGGGCCAGGCAAAATATATGCAAATATAATATGGAACCAAAACAAGTTTATTAGCATGATTAGCATATTTGTTTTTGGACATATTTTGCCATTGCCTATATTTTCCTCGCATATTTCGCTCATTTTAGGTTAGAGAAGAAGAGAGCAGTCCATCGTAGACGTCTTCTAAAGTATATATGGTTTGAATAGATCAATTTGTATAAATAGTATATGTTCAAGTATTTTATTAATAATTTTGTTATACGAGGAATTCTTCCATTTTTCTCCGTCGTTTGATCCATTTCAGTTTTCATATTTTAATATGGACAACTTTTGCCTCCAATGAAACTGAGATATAGATCTGTGATGTCCAAATAGTGGTCTGTCCTTGGAGCGTCAATTTAGATACTTATTTGTGGATTTTTTAAAACTTT
>CP045894.1:48821-77795 GCA_013387185.1 Caligus rogercresseyi
CACCCAGATCTCTCCTTGAATTTCAAAAGCATTAGTATGACTTCGATTCTTAATGAGATGGGTTCTCTGAGTTGCTTCTACATTAGTGGACACGTCGCGTTAATGATCGACAAGATGTATTCTTCTGCAAAATTAACGCCAAAACCCCTGTATTTGGCGAGTCAATAAGACTACTCATTCTTTATAGCTTTGCCACGAAGAAGAGGAGCAGAAGGGCAGCCTGGCGACCTCTTTTTTAGGGCATTGACTGGCCTTCCTTGATCTCCATCGAGATCACTGAAGGAGATCCATTGAAAAGAGCGCTCGAACTGGATTGAAGAGTACTTTGGAGCAAACGTTTTTACTGCTCGAAGAATCTGCACGTGAGAATGGAATCAAACGCCTTTCTAAAATCTATACCTATAAAACGCTCAAAATGTTTTTTTCTCCCTCACAGCCTCAATAGCCGCTTGAATATTGCGAGAACGTCCGCTATATTCCATGTTTTAAAAAACCCTTCTGAGGCACCCCTATATTTTGCTCAACTCCGGTCCATTTTTTGGGCCAAAATACCCGAAAGAATTCTATAAGAATGGTGAGGATTGTAATGGCCTCCAGTGGGTGAAGTTCGTTCCGTTCCCTTCTTGGGAACAAGAACAATTCTTCCCTCCGTAATGTGTTTAGGAAGTCTAAACCCCTCGCCTCCATGAACTCTCCCAATCGAAGAAGGAAAGGAGCTACTTCATTCGGAAAGAGAGTATAAAATTCTCCTACTATTCCATCAATACCGGAGGCCTTCTTATCTTTTAATTTTTTCTTAATATAAGAAATGATGCAGTCTTGAGTGAAGATTCTGCATTTTACGAAGCTCTTTTTTTTGGAAAGTCAATCCTGTCGGCTTTAACCACTTCCCGAAAGCGGTTATAGAAGTAGTGTAGAATGTCATTAGGCTTAGTAATCTTTTGCCTTCATGATGGATCACACTTATGGACATAGCAGAGCACTTATCGCGACTTTGTAAATTCTTTAAACGTATGTTTGACTGGTTTTCTTTAGAAACTTTTTCTGCCATCTCAGCCTCAACAACTTCCGCTATCCTATAGGAATTGAACACCTCAGAGGAAAAAGTTTGAACAAACAGGGAATGATTGCTGAGTAAACTATTAATTTTGGATTCATTTTCCATCCTACGTTTTCTGCATTTGATATATAGTTCGAGGTTGTGATGCGTATTACCCGGGTAAATGTTGAAGCTATCTCTTCAGAGGATGAAGAAGCAGTAAAACTTGTGATTAAGTTTTTTCTCATTTTTTCCCTAAATTTATTATCTCTTAGAACCCATTTTGGAATTTGAAAGGCTTTAGATTTCCTATGGAAATTTAAACCTAATTCCAATATGTGATGATCAGAGAAAGGCTCAGGCCTATAAATAGCACTTTTAAATTGATACAGGATTGAAGAAGATATTAATGCCAGATCAATTCTAGAAGATTGTGATCCTCTCTTCCATGACACTAATTCACCGGAACATAACTTTTTAGCGCAATCAATGAGACCTAACTTGTATATCAATGAGTTTAATATTCCCCAATTAGGATACCTAATGCTATTTTTTTCTAAATCTACATTTAGATCCCCAATAAGAATTAATGGGAGAGTGTTGAAAGGCTTAGAGTCTATAATAGATTGAAAAAATAATGATGATTTTACGTTGGGGCCATATGCATTTATAAGGCAGAAACTCATGCTATTGGAGGAGATATATATCTTATGCCATTCGCTCTCCTGAGAGTATTCATCGATGCATTCCACTACTTAAATCTCTTACTTAGAAAAGTTTGAACTCCTCTTTTGAAGCCCGATCCCGTGTAAAAAACATGATAGCGGCACGGCTTACATAAAATACAATCAATAGAACAAGTCGATGACACTTCATGCCTAATATCCTGCAAACATACTATATCTGGATTTGCTAAAAAATAGAATTTAACAGTGCGTGTATTCTTCCGTTCCAGTCCTCCTCTTGTGTTTAGGGATATTATCTTTTTTAGACCCATATTGGACTTAATTTCTTCCGATACATCATCCTGCATGTAATCCGTTATTCTTGTTTGATAGAATTTTCGATGACAGCTGTCATAATTTTTGAAATTTATGGGCGAAAATCAGCTTTTTGGAGTTTCGAGGGATTTTTTTTCTTTTCGGGGGTTGATTTACATCATCCCTGATCCTTTTTGCAGATTGAGAACGAGTTTTATGCATCATAATGGCACTAACATCCAGGTGAGGGCGTGGAGGTTTCCTTGGTTGTTCTCTTCCTCTTGATTACACTCCTCTATGGCTTCAGATCCTGAATTTATCGGAACCTGTGATGAAGATTTTGAAGAAACTTGAGCTGAGACCTCTTTTTCTCCACTTGAGTCTGACTCCCGGATTTGATCTACCTCCACCTCATTTACCGTTGGATGGGCCTCCACGAGATCATCGTTCGGAGCATCTTGATTTGTTGTATCCACTGAGAGAGACAGCCCTCCTTCCGCGCTATGAGTTGTTTGAGAGTCTTTTCTGGCGCTCAATGATCTCGCTTCCTTTGCCCCACTCTCTGACGGATCTACCTCATAGATATCATTGTTGGGAGTTACTTGAGAAGCTGCTTCTCCTGAGGGAGGCAACACTTCTTCACTAGTTTCAGGTGTTTGAGACTCTATTTCTGAATGAGTAGTCTTTGGAGCTGTGATTTCTTTTGCACGTCTTTCCTCAATACTTTTCTTCAGTTCTTTTTCATATTCGAACGATTTCATTCTTTTTTTAGTGCAATATTGCTTCATATGTCCCAAATTAAAGCATTTCTGACATTGTAGCCTCACCAGAGAATTTTAACCTAATTAATAATCCTGAAAGGGAACGATTTGTGGGATCGTGGCGGGGTCAGCGACCATTAATTATTATTTTGCTTTTTCTTAAACCAAATATAATAAAGTTGATTTTTGTATATTTTTATATATGTGAAGGGAAAAAAGAAAAAATAAGTGCGATAAGATTTTGAAAGGTTAATTCAATATTAAGACAGGACTATGATATAAATTGAATGATATACAGTAGAATGACAGACAGAATCACTGACAATTTAATTATCTAATATATACACAAGTAAAAAATAAAACAAAGCAAATGAATATGATAATATATTTCTTTGATTTGATGAAAACACTGATTGAATAGTTTGTATATCAACTTTAATTTATGCATATATATAAATATGCATATATATACATATATATTCTCACATTTCTTTCAACGTAAAGAAGACTACAGATTGACCAGATCAAGAGTAAAATTCAATTAGGCGCCAATTATTTTAAAGGTTCTTTTTCGATCCACAATTTTTGTTGATAAGCTAGCTTAAATTTTCAATAAAATGCTTTTCTTCATTAAATGTCCTATTTCCTATTTTTTTAAATATAATTAAATATATTTCATTTAACATCTTTTTGTCAGAACTTCCCTCATCACATCATGTCATTCCATGACTTGATATTTTAGTTTTATTGATATCTCAAAAACTTGTATCTAGTTTTAACAGTCTATTTCATATATATGTTAATAGTATAACAAAGGCTGAATGCGGAAATATATATAATCTATATATAGTGTTAGGGCTTCCCCTTTAATAAATAATGAAACAAAGAGTAAGAATAGGTATATGACATGAAGATTAATTGATTAGATAACTTGGCAAAGCGAGTCAAGCTCATGCTAGAAACCATGTGTAAAGATATATGTGTAGGATATTCAGACTCTTCCAAACCCCCCCCCATTTATCCCTCTAAGATATATATATATATTATATATATATATATAGATATATATATATATACGTGTGGTGTCCTATCTTTATGCTCAGATATATCCATGGTTGTGGCATGGAATAATTATACAATGCCACCATAGTGAGGTTTTCGTATTAAGTATTCGTATTGTTTTGTTTTAGGCAGCGAAATCTATAATTTAATATGAACGAAATCTACCTAATATTTATGTAAATGTAGATAAAAATGGTCTCCATAAAATATTTACTCATATCTCAATAGACTGTTTATCGATTTAAAATGAGATATTATTTTGCCTTTTTGGTTCGACAGAATTGCATCCGACTGGATATAAATAAGCATACTAGCATTAAAATTAGTCTATCGAACCTAGGATCTTATCAATGAGGTAGACCGACCATCCCCTCTCGGGAGTATTTGAACCTGCGCCCCAAGATTGAGAGTTGAACACGCCTTAACACGCACGGCTATCGCACTCCCTTAATAATTGGATTTTGCATTAATTGGTCGAAAACTTGAGAGATATTTATTGTATTGTAAAGCACTATGATTTGAATAACAATATGAATCATTCTACATTTATGATATTCTCTATTTGTTTTTATTATAATATATTGATGAAGTCCTTGACGATTATATTATTTATATATTATTAGGGAGTATGATCGCTCACAAACCTGTTTATGCGTCGAGAAGAGATGTTATCTACAGTTTTCCCCAATTAAAATAGCTATGCTACATGATAAATTGATAGTTTCCAAAAGTAAGCTAAAATTATGAATTTTTAAAATATATTGTGAACGAAGTAAACTTGAAGCTAGATTTCCTTCATTTTATGCAAGCAAGATGTTACAAATCTGAGTCACTGCACATTTCATATGAAGAAATAGTATTTTAAATGTATCAAATGAAGATGCGTTCGGAAATCAAGAATATGATGTTTTTGTCAGTCTTTTATGCATATTTGATTAAATTAAATTATTTCCATGAGGATATGAATATGAAATATGATATGAAAAAAAAATTAGTCTCTCGAATATAGGAACTTTTGTTTAGGTTGACTAAAAATGACTTGTCGAACCTTTGCCTACTGTTTGTTGGAATATATGACCCCAGAGTACTACGGAATGAGATCGAGTTTTCGATCCGAGGCGGAATCGACTTGTCTAACTTTATTAATTTATCATAACTTTTGCAAAGCTGAATGCAAACGTATTAGTGTTCCCACTCTTTTTCTTCATCGAAAACTACTTCTAATGCTATTGACCTTTTTATCTGTGAATTTGGGATTCTTTTATATTTTTTTCCTTGTTGATCAATTTACCAATTTTTCTCGTGCTAGATCATAAAAAGCTATTTATAGATATGACCTTAACCCTTACAATATTTGCCCTCCTCCAACGGACAATCAAAATTATTTTACGAGTCTGAGAAATATTTGGCTCATGTTATTTTATGTAATAGAAATACTAATATGACTTGTATGAAACTACTTTAGGTTATTAAATTGTGCCTTATGACGATGCAGGAATGAAAAAAATGAATTACTCGGGTTGTATGTTGCTACATTTTTTCATGCAGATATGTTTATATGGCGCGAAGTGAGTTCAGAATGATATTTAAATGAAGGGATAAGTAATCCTGAGCCCCATGTTGAGGGGCAGCACGAATGAAGTTGTATAAGCACCCATAGTGCTCCACGTGGAGCTAGAAAACAGATAAATAAGTACGTTTTTAGACTGTGAAATCCAATCAGAAAGTAAATCCACTTCATCGCAACTTATTCTGTTTTTCAGTAATTAAGCTCAGATATATATATTCTGTAGTTTTATTTGTCGTGTGTTATAAGCATTTATCATGATTATTTCAAATAGTCACTTGACGTCAACTCCCTTAATTTTCCAAGAGCCCTCACAATCTATCAATAATTCATGAGCAACTGTCAAATGCAGAGCACTTTGTCAGCAGAATGAATGATACTTAAATATGTATTCAATTTTGTGTGACAGCTTAGTAATTTCCAAGAGCTTCTCATTTTGACAGGACTGTTTTTACATTTTATGATTCACGAAGATATATAGTTTTTTTGTGTACCATTGAACCCTTGACTGGGTCTTTCTAATATTGTTATGTTTGTCTTATGCTTGTTTCATGCTTAGTATTTTCCGTCTTCTCCCTTAAAGCTGTTGTCAGGCTCCTCTTGTTTTGACCAGTTCGCCTACACACACACGAAAAACAAAATACGACGACTACCGCTTCCAAAGCATGACTTTTTATGAGATATCATCTTAATAGAGTTACATTGTGATATATATAAATATATATATAGGTATATATATATATATATTTTTTTTAAATATTGTCCATTACTTCACATTTTTTATTTTATTTTTAATATATTGATTCTTAGTAATATTTTAATAAATCCGTGTTGTTCGTTTGATTTTTTTTGTGTATGTTCTATTCTATCTTGGATATTTAAAACAGTAAAGAAGGTTAATTCATTGGCTCTATGAGTTTGTGCCAGGAAGAAAAACATAAAATGAATACCTAGTTTTATTCTTTTCTCTAGACTTTTACTCTTTTTGCTTTTTTTAAATATATGTAATCAAAAGTTGTGATGAGTTTCTTTGTTTTATTTTATTTTCAGATATGATATAAATACAAGCTGGGTAATATTTTGTCTTTTCTTTTATATAGTTAGCTTATCATATGAACCTTTCCACGTATATTTGCTAGCCCTAACCTAAAAACATTAATAATTATATATACACGCATATATTTAAAAAAAGGTAATCTAATAATTGTGTGATTCGCTTACAAGTGCCCTCCAAGAATGACTGTCATGGTCTTTCATTTATTTTTTTTTGTGATGGAAAAGCTTATGTTGTTTATTAATTATATATTTTGTTCTACTAATAATATTACGTATTCTGTAAATTTATAAATCTCAAGTTATATTGGTTTAATAAGGCTAAAGTTTTTTTGTTACACTCGAAGTGCAAGACAATTTTTTACGCAAGATCAAAGTAAATGTTCTTTTTGTCCGTACGGAGAATGAGTCCAGTGACCACTTTTTTTATGACTGCACATATCTTGATCCTTTATATAAATCCATTTCGAATCTTTTAATCGACAATTTAAGTTTTTATCAACATAAGAGAAGTAACTTTATAGCCTTTATGTTTCACTCGATGAACGTTTATAAAATTCTATAATTACAAAAACACAGCATGTATTATATGCAAGGAGAAGTGCATCATGCAACGATATTCGGGGATTTAATGGTTAAACTCTACGTTAAAGTTTTAAAGGATACATGTCGTAAGAAATGATGTCGTTAACCAAATGTTCTTTCAAGTTTGTTAAATATGTCTATTGTTTGTTGCTTTGTTTGAAATATAAAATTAAGCCTTTTGGCCAAGAAAAATGAAATAAGGCTAAAACAATCATTTTTCAACAAAATAATAAAAGTGATAATTTCCTAAACTAATGAAAGCCATAGAGGTTGTGGTTTTATACATATATAATATGCTGTGATTTTTATGGATATAAATAATGTTTTCTTATTCTTTTAATAACAGGCTATGTATTTTTTGTCACCGTGGAATGACCCTGTATGAAAATATACTTTTTCTATCTTTTTCCTTGTTTTTTTCCTGGATCGGGTCAGAGAGGGGAAGTACAGAAAAGCGGTTATATGATTGCCCTGTCCTTGAACCCATGCCTTGACCCCGAAGCTAGAGAAAGAGAGATATAAAACCTTAATAGATTAGAAAATTCACTCAAAAAAGATTGTTTGGTTGTATGTCTAAAAAAGAAACACGATCAAACTGGTTCCGTTTGAATCTTGGATTTTTTCCTCTTTTTGGTGAACTATCATAATACCCCGACTGATTTAATAACTGAATGCAAAGTAGGCTCAATAACAGAAGGGAGTAAAGTAACTCGAGAAGCATCCATCTTAAGTCGCTTTTTTTGACAAAGTATTTATTCCATTGAGATATAAAGATATAGAGAGCTTATTCCCTTCAATAGCAGAGAAACATCGTTCAGCTATATTCTGTGTGTCCACTATAAACAGAGTAATTTGTACTACGTCATCGTAAGCTGATCATAGAGATAGATTCTATCTCTATGATCAGCTTACGATGACGTAGAACAAATTACTTTGTTTATATTGGACACACATATCTTTTATCTCTATATTTATTCTAAAAGTCTATGAAATAACGAAAAAAAGGAGAATTGATTTTTTTCCTTGAAGAACCAAAGTATAATTACAATGTCTTAAGGTATACACAAACGACAATTAACACCCAGTGACGTCACTTTAAGGAACTACTTCTTGATTAAACATAACATAGGGTGACGAGATCAATGGATATTTATAGCAAGATTTCCTTTTTTTCTATTTCCATGACATTTAAATTGTTTCATGGGTCAGCCATTTTAACTCGCATTACGTCATCAAAGAACTCTTAATGTCGACATAATATTTCTTCTCTATTGCCTATCCAGTTAGATTAATGGATAAGCTATGAATCCAGTGAAGATTTCATTTAATGTGTTTTCATTTTTAGAAGTATACCTAGTCTGTAAACTAAAGAATTGAAAATATATTAAAGCATATGTTTGGGGGGGGGGGGTTATATAAAATATTGAATGATCTTTGAGGGGTTCATATCTAAAATGGCTTTTTTCATGTAATTAAAAGTAATTGAACTGAATATTTTGAAGATCGAAACTCCATTCAATTACAACCCGGCCAGTTAGTTCAATATTAAAAATTCAAGATTAAGATGAGATTCCAGTCAGTGGGCTAACTATACCTATTCAATATTATATTGAGAATCCAAACGGTTACTTCACTAATCGAATTCAATATTCAATTAAGAATACAGTCAATTAGTTCATCATTCGTTATATAATTATATTGACAATCCAGCCAGTTAGGTTATTATTAGAATAAAGTATTATATAGGGCATCTAGCAAAATATGTAGTTCATTATTCGAATATATGTCTCTATTGAGAATACAGCAGGTTAGTTCACTTTTCAAATACATGATTATATTGAGAATCCAGCTGGTTAGTTCACTGTTCAAATTCATGATTATATTGAGAATCCAGCTGGTTAGTTCACTGTTCAAAGTCATGATTATATTGAGAATCCAACCGATTCATTCACACATCGAATATTACATCTGACATCCAAACAGTAAGTTCATTATTTCAATAAAATGTTATATCGGGAATCCAATCAGATAGTTCACTCTTCGAATCAATTTGATGACAATGAGAAACCAATCGTTGACGCTTTTAACATCCAAACATTTAAAAAATATTTTATTTCGTACGTATGTTCTTTTCTTTATTGACGATATGTAAATAATACTTAAAAGCTGAAAGCTTCACTTTTACCGTCGTATCTGTTCAATTTGAAGTATTTATTGATATATATATATATATATCTGTATAGATACTAATTTATGGATTCACATTTTTTAAACACTTTATTAAGTTGAGAATTCTTATATCATAAAATAAGGACTTCATTTTTTTAAAGCAAGTGTCTAACATAATGGCATCCTCTATTCCTTTTTCCTCATAAAGAGAAAAGGTATGTTTTCATATAACTTATCGTGTGGTAGAGTTTAAAACCTTCTCATGTGTGTCTTTATGATTTGTTACAGATCAATTAAGAGTCCTTTCGTTATCGAGGCATTGAGGACTTGCTGGACCCTAGAAATCAAATGATTGACCTCATAAACATCTTTATAAGTTAAATTAATTATAAGAAACAAGCCCACTGAATGTCATTAATTATGCTTTGTATAATCACAGTTCTTTTAAAAAAACCATATCAGGATTTATCCTTGTTGGTGTGCTTTTATGCTTTATATATTTTCATTGAAGATTTATTGTTTTTATCATAAGAGATGAACTTTTGTTGATTATTGTGATTTGCAAATTTGTTTATTTTTTTGTAATATGTATTTCCTTGAATAATAAAGTTTTACTTTTAAAAAACAACGCTACAAATCATCTCAATTTATCTTTTTTCACGCAAGAACCTGTAAGATACGGCAATGTTATTTAAAACCCAAAGTAAATTACAAAACTTAATATATACAAATGAAACTATCAACCAATATTTCAATGCAATGTATAGATGAAGCCTTAACATATTTGATTGGATAATTTTAATAGAAGTATAATTATTAACTATGGTATAATAAATCATTAATACTATGTCAGATTATACAAAGATGAATCAAAATAAAATGTATGAAGGTCTTTACAATATCAAATAAAATGAAGAGATTCATAATACCAATTGGTATATTCAAGTACTCAAAAATATAGATACTTAGGCAGTGGTGTCTATATTTTTTAATAGTCTAACGCATTCATTCCATTATTAGGTTGAATATTTAGTGGCAGCTATCATGCATGCATTGACACGTATCTTATTTCTGCAAATGCCTCAATTTAAAACGGTGAATTTAATGAGTTAAGCAAAAGTATGTGCAATCATTATATTTGGCAACACCTGGAGCTTTGATATATTAGTTGGCTTTAGGCTTATTTGAGGGCAGTCTTTTATAGGGATTGACGTAGATTGCCATAACTTTGCAATATATATATTTTAGGGCTAGACCAGGGGGGGGGGGCAGAACTCATGTAAACAAAGAAGGATATTTCCAATAAAAAAAATGTGACGTCATCACATCTACGATTTGCCTATGTATCTAATACCTCTAAGACAACTAAGCTAAGAACGTAAAGGCTCTCAAAGGAATAACGTCCGGAGGCTCCCTCCCGCCACGAGCCACCCGGGGACGCACAGCTTCAGCATCAGGGAGGAAGTGGAAGTCCTGAACACCGCACGGGACTCTGAGGCCTTTGGCTGGTAGCCCGCACGCATCTAGGAGCTCCGGAGCAACGTGGCCGTCCTCTGCAGCTCCGCCTCCACCGGAGAGCTCCCGGGTTCAAATTTTTATTTCTTTTTGAAATTAATCACTGTTTTTAAATGTACCTTTGATTTTATTTAATAACAAATAGATACTGTGACGTCATCTGTGACGTTTCAGTTTTTCTTTTCTAATCAGAGGAATCTAAACATTGCGTTCTGCGCATCTTGTATTATCTATTATCTTTGGGGCTAGACTAAGAATTTAGGAGTGTCTTAACATAGTTGTGTAAAAAAAGTGATAAATGAAAAAGCTATCCATAAAGTTAAAAAGTTTTGCAACTTACCATATGGTGCTTCAAATAAGATTATTTAAAGATAAAGTCCATGCCTAAGATATTGAAAGTGATTAGTGATTTAAAGCCGTTATTTAATCCGATACCCATTTAAGTTTTGATAGTCATAAGATGTATTCAATATAAGGATAGTAAACGAATTATAAAACTTAAATGTCGAGCTGCGTAACTACAAAATCCTGCTAAAAATATGTCTTGTCAAATGGACAAAGTGTTTTAAAAAGTAGTTATTTACATTAAAATGTTGTTCTGTTGGATAATATTTAAAGACAAAAATATTCTTTATGGTGCAAATAGTGAATCGACTAGCAAATATTACTGAAATCATATATGTTTTAAGAAGGTGGCCTTTATTCATTCTAAATTTATAACAAATTATCAAGAACATTTCGTTAATAATAATACTTTATTCTCATGAAAACAAACAATTTACTAGAGTGAAATAACCAGGATATCTGGATCGTCCTCTTTCCCAGCCATCTGTGCTAGACGGAGATCCGTATAGGAAAGCTCTCCAAAGGCCGTGAATTTATTCACGTAGAAGATGAGTGCTTCCTTGATTGTTTTTTCTATCTTTTTTCTTTCACTGAGAGTTGCTCATATTCGACAATCCAAGAATAACGGAACCACGGTGCTGAAGTCGTTGATTTGGAGGGGCAACTTCGATATTTCGGCCTTGGGAATCCACACCGTCACGTCTCCCGAAGCGGTTGAAGACGTCCACGAATTTTAAACTTGTTAGCTTGTATTGTTGATTTTGAATCATCTCACACTTCTCATTACAAAATGACATTCGGCCCAAAAACTGATTCAAGCTCAAATTATTAAAAATCTAAGCATGAAAATATTGATTACAGATTAAATGTATAAAATTATAACAACAATTCACATTGTCGTATGTTTATAGAAAAAGCAATCACTTAGAGCTATAAAATATAGACATAATTTCATTCTTCAACATTCCCCACAGTCATTGATTATATTAATCAGTCAATAAATCGATTTCTTTTAAACATAAAATAATACAGCGCTTAATTATTATTTCAATAAACCATAGGCAAAATATGGATGTTCTATGTTTATATGCAGTTCATGCATATTAAGCACGAAGAGTTTTTTTACTTCAGGGAATTATTTTGTAAAAGTGAATTACTCATATCTCATAATGACTAAGCATATGCAAAGACTGCATTTAGGTAGACGCCTTTTATCGTGCCAGGGTCAGGTATCAAAAAAGATATATTCATTCAAAGCCTACAATCTCAGGGAGCTCATATTTTGTGTGTGGATCGATGATAAGACTTCATTTATGCACGATCTTTGAATAATTCTTCTTTTCAAATTCATGAAAACCTACATTGAAATTGATAAATGTCTTAGAGTTGTGCTAGCTTTATATATAGATATATATATATATACTAGCTTAAAACATGAATATTTGACATAATTTGACATAAATGAAATTAAATTTTCGTTTGAGTTTACCCTAGCTTTTATAGAATTTGGGACTTGAATAAAAGTTAAAAAAGCTAAACACATTATTGACTTTACGCATCAATACAAATATACTAGTTTATATTATTTTGGAAAAACTGTAATTTTGTATAACAAAAAATACAGAAAACGACTTTATAAATATATATATATATATATATATATGACATGATATACAAAGAGGATATTTACCCCTAATATAATAATATATAATATATAATAATATCTGCTGATGATCTGTTTTATTATGGTGCTTTTCTATAGTATTGAACAAAGAAGATATTAGGGAATTATTGGAAACGATAATTACCTCCGCCGAAGGAGGTATTGTTTTCACTGGCGTTGGTTTGTTGGTTGGTTGGTTTGTTTGTTTGTCAGCAAGATAACTCAAAAAGTGCGAAGCGGATTCTGATGAAACTTTGTGGAGTTGTTGGAAATGCCAAAAGGAACAAATGATTAAATTTGGCATCTTTGAGTGCTTCTTTAAGATGCAAAATGAGCTAAATACTAATAAATATTTCAAGTTTGCCTACTCTACCAAAAGATGTCGCTGTGCTGTGCTCTCCTCTTTGACGACGTCAGTTTCTTTTTCTTTCTATGTACCTCTAGAGTGTAAGCAATAAAGGAGCAGTATTTAGAGTTAAAGGGAAAGTGTGTAGAGGGTTGGAAATGACAAAAAGACCAAGTGGTTCATTTGTGGGGATCGGCGGAGGTTTGCACTCTCTGAGGCCTCTAGTTTTAAATATATTTGATTTTGTGTGAAGGAATTTATATATAATATTGTGTAATAATTAACATTCCGAGTAAAAATCCTTATAATTGCATAATTTATAAAGTTTATTGCTTTATTTAACATTAAAATAATAAGATGCAGACTGATTAAAAGTGTGAAAACTACATTTTCGGATTTGAGAGTCGGGCTCCATCTAGGATTTTACCTAAGTGTAAGTGTAAGATCATCTTGTGAAAGTTTGAACAAAATCAAATAACGTTAAGTATCTCCTCAACGGACGCCAATGTTGTGTAATAAATTATGCAGGTTTTTTCCCGTATTAGATCACCTTTCAAGTCCTCAATATAAATATTTTTAAATAATTGGTTGTAAAATGTAGGCCTGATCTCATAGATTCCAAATTAATTTTTTTAGAATTTCTACTGATGGTCCGGAATCAATACACACCCTCCTTTTCAGAATGGACTAGATCCTGATGTCCATTGGGCTCAAATCTTGGAACTAGGGTGGCCACAAGTTTGTAAAGAAGTCAGTGCAAAAGTCATGAAGCAATTTGCTGGTGTGGGGTGGAATCTCATTTTGTCTAAACATCAATGGAGTGTCTAAGCACTCCCTTTGTACCCATGGGACAAATTCCTCTGAAATAAGATGCGGGTAGATTGCCTGATCGGCCTTCCACCTTCCTCGATGAAGATCATAGGAACCTTTTTCCCGTCCGTAGTCACGTCTATCTAGATCATGACCGAGGGTGGCTTAATCTTCTGAAAACCGTCCTCAGCTCCACGTGGATATCTTGCTTATTTCAAGCTAAAATACGGTCTTTTTGGCAGTTGTGAGTGGCCGTGACCATGAAAATGTTCTCATTTATTCAGAGAATAATATGTCAAATATGGTTAAATTCAGGTCACATTTTCCTCGTTCTGAAGCCATTTCTCTACTGGAAGCAGAAGACTTGATAAAAGTTGCAGCTTAGGGGACTATCAACAACATCCACAAGAAAATAGAGAACAATTAAATACATACTCCAGCAGGACTTATCAAAGAGGGAGTCTCAATTTTAGTGAATCAGTCTTTATACATATATATATATATATGTATTATATTTTTATTCATTTAAATTCATAGCTTGCTTGAGAATTACACTCCTGGGATATGTGAAGCATTTTAATCATTGTTCGTATTATCCTTTAAACTACCTATGGGCTATGAATGTATTATTGTTCAGCCTACTCCTTCGTAGCAATCCGTGTCTATTCTCCCTCGTGGGCTGTGAAGAATGAAGTCCTCCCATAGCTTTTAACACAACACACACAATATACACTGTGATGCGTTTTTCATTCATATGGTTATAGCTATATAAAGGAGGTGATTTTGAAAGGCTTGATTGTATTCTGATGACTATACATGCAAATGGACCATGAATAGATATAATAACAAATAAAAAAGTTATGTCTCTTTGTTCATGGTCAAAATGTACTTTTTTGAACTGAAAGGCCTTCTTCATTTTATGTGATATCAAATATTGTAAAAGTCAATATTAATAAGGGATTATTTAAAATTGAAGTTATTCTACAATATTATGTATTGGAATTTAAATCATAGAGATATAAAGAGTTAGAGAGCTGATTCCCTTCAATAGCAGAGAAACATCCTCGTTCAGCTATATTCTATGTGTCCACTATAAACAAAGTAATTTGATCTACGTCATCGTAAGCTGATCATAGAGATAGAATCTATCTCTTTGATCAGCGTACGATGACGTAGTATAAATTACTTTGTTTATATTGGACACAAAAATAAAGATGAAAGGAATATGCGCTCTATATCTTTTTATCTCTATGGTTTAAATATATATCTTTATAATACAGGTCATCACATCTTAGCAAGTTAAAACATTAAGCAGTAATAGCAGATAAAAATTGAAGCTTACAACAAGATCTACAGATCGTACAGTTGGTTTTAGATACATTTGGTAATAAAACATGAAGCAATAACTTCTCATCATAACTGCCACATTATAGAACATGTTTGACATATTCACGATTAAGTTAATCATTTTTTTGTAATTTGAAAGGCCATTTCATATTTGAAAAATGAATTTGATTGATTAATGCCTTGAACAATGTTTTATGTTGAACAGTTAGTGAGTTTGGTATAAATAATTATAAAAACTTAGAATAAAATTCAAAGGGAACCATTTATAAAGTCCCTAATATTATATTATATCGCTTAAATAA
Organism: Caligus rogercresseyi; assembly: GCA_013387185.1. Taxonomy (NCBI): domain Eukaryota; kingdom Metazoa; phylum Arthropoda; class Copepoda; order Siphonostomatoida; family Caligidae; genus Caligus; species Caligus rogercresseyi. Next base: position 64,366 of record CP045894.1, read on the forward strand.
AATATCAACCATAAATCAAACTGAAAAACCGTCCAATTATTAAGCTATCATTAGCAAAAATGATATAAGATATAAAATGTACTTAAATTTCGAAATTCTTACATATCATATTAACATTAATCGATAGGGGATCGGCTTTTCCGAGCAGATGATCAGGGTATATTTTGTCTATATCAATTAATCGACGGCAGTATATTGAGTGCATTAAGGGTTTACTTGTACGATATCCCCAACTCACAACTTAAATTATCAATATTCTGTCACCAATTGTATTATTTTGGACAAATTATAGTCCGTTAAAAAAACGTTAGCTTCGAGAGGTATCTAGAGGTATAGCAAATTTATAAAAAGAAGACAATTGTTTTTTTGCTTAGTTATTTCTATTTGTACATGATAAATCTTTGGTAACTTTATTTTTTGCACATTTAATTTCCCTTTGTTACTCATTACTTTATTTAAGCATAAATCACTCTTAATATCTAGTTTATATTGTTTTTTTACGTATTAGGTATTTGAATAAAACTATTTTATCTTTGTTAACTTTTAAAATCGTATTCTTTTAATATGCAATATCAATCAAATTAATTATCATTCTAAGTCAATTGAAATGGCCAAGTAATAATACGTGTCTCTGACAAAAAATCAAGCTATGGCCAAGGGTAAACATCCTCCGGCAAAGGGCACCATTCGACCCGATAAAATCCTTCATCCCCACTCCCGTAAAGTCAGAAGCTTCAATATAAGGAATACCAAAAGATAAAGACCAACGGGACCCTCAAGCGAGGATGTGCTCGCCTCACAGCCCTTGGTGAAAAACTGCTTTGGTTCCATGATAATCTAAGCATCCTAGCCTGTACTCAGGATGAAACCTCAACGAACATTATTCCCTTGGCCCGGAGGACATGATTACCCTCATTGAGGCCTGTTCTAGAGCGTTCAACGATGAAATCCATGCCATTCAGATCAAGAGCTCAATAGGGAACATCGAAAGCATCAACATTCCTCTCGATCTGATGCTATTAAAATTACCCCTTGAGCAGGAGAGGGGGGAATTCCTTGGATGCGGCTTGAGGTATCAGATCTTATGGATAAGGAGAATCTGAATGTTTTCCGCAATGGACCGGAGAGCTACGTTTGTCTCCAATATTAAAATAAATAAATATACTAAGAAATTTCTCTGTGATTATAAATCTGATGCTATGGGCATGAACTAATGATGGGGTACTCATTAGTATAATATATCCTTTATGTCTAAATCAGGGATGCCAGGGTGAAATCGGTCAGGGGGCCGGACTGTTTTCAAGTGGGACCTCGGGGGCCAAATTACCGGTACATTTTTGCCTCCCAACACTAAAAAACTAAACAAAAGTAGATTTAAATTTGTTGATATTGTATCATAGTATTATTTATTATACAAACACTTCTCAACCACTAACGTAACGGGCCAAATGAGATGTCCCTTCGGGCCGGTTCCGGCCCGCGGGCCGTCACCATGGCACCACTGGTCTAAATGAATAAGCATGGAGTTATACATATATATTTATTTAATTATGTTACAATAATTATTAATATGAATATAATTGATTTAAAGAAACACTAAAAACTATCTTTCTAAGTTTATCCAATCATTTAGCATTTATAATCGCTCATAGTTCATTGTATTATTACCGCCATAATCGATATTGGCTCCCAAGTTATTATATTGATGGGACTCTACTAATTTCTTGTATTGCCAGTCGCACATATAATATAATAAAAATACTTTATTAAATAAAATAATAAAGGACTTTAAAATGTAAGCAATTATCGAAATGTCCTTCCTTTAAGTCGATATAAATTTCTTACTGCTGTAGCACCGATATCTCGGTGAGTAGTCGTGTTCTTTAAATTAGTTTATGTACATTGTTTGCTATTAAAACAGTACTAAAATCCTAATAACTAAGTTATACATTTGAATCAAAAAGAGAACAAAAAAGTATAACACTAAAATTCCAAACACAAGACCAGAATGCATTTTCACAAGTCCAAACACAAAAAATTAAATTAAAACTATTATTAACCATCCCAGAATGCATTTTCACAAGTCTGATGAAATATGCGCTACATTAGTTTGTTGGCCGACCACTCACAAATAATTGGCCAAATCACGACCTAAAGAGACTGACACCGATATTTTGAGCAATTGGATAATACAAGTTTATTTACTTCACCATGTTTCTTGGGTATGACATTTATTTCGATGTAATCCATCAAACCTAATACAATTTTTGACTATTTGGCTCACTGCTTCGATATGAATAAACACTATTACACTAAAATTATTTGTATTTAGAAATAATTTAACCATTTGCTGATACCGGATTGAGTTCTGATGTGGTGGGGCTGATCTAGGATATAAACAAACAACAATTTGACCATTTTTTTGCCAGACAAAATTATTATGTTTCATGGAAATATATAAGTAAAAGAAAACATATCGAACATAACTTTTAAGAATCATGAAAGAATACACAATTTAAAATTATAATATGTACATGGAGATAAGAGAGTTGAAAATATTAATTTAATAATACATCTAAATAACGTTTTGAAATATTTAAACTGAGTTTAGTTCTTTTATCCAGATGTGGTCCACCACGACTTTTACACCCATGGCGAACACTCCATTGGCGCCCCCAACCCCCTCCCTCACTGTTACAAATAACACTGATTACAAGCCGCATCCCCATCCCGCTACCGCTCGAGCTGCGCTGAGCTTCGGTGCGGCGTCCGAAAGAAATTGAGATTGGGACGTGATCTGCAGTGTGTGGAAACGCTCTTATTATTTTCTTCTGACACACAAGCAACCTGTATGACTGCAGCAAGTTGACGTAATGACGCCCCATTAACTTGACTTGGAAATTGGTGGTTTTAGAGTAGAAAACTGGCGATTTTTTTTAGGGGCGCCCCCAAATAGATTGCACCCTGGGCAGTCGCCCACATTGCCCATAGCAAAAGCTGGCCCTGCTTTTTTCCCCTTCGCTTGATGCTAATGATACAATATTGTTTGATTCAATTATAACATAATAACTCTCTTGAAAGCTACAAAAGATGAAACTCTTCGGGTCTAACATGAAATTCTACTTTTAAAAGATTAAAATATGTATTATTATTTATTAATTTTTGGATGACCTTTGATATAAATTTCACAACCAATAATTACTCAGGTAGTCACAGAACTTTAAACCTCATATTTGAATTCCAGTTATGATAATTATGACTTTTTCTCCTAATTATCATGTGTTTTTGGAGTGATGATCGGAGATGAATGTTTAATTGTATTTAGATCAATCATAAATCTATATTTACGAAGTTACAAAATATATAAAACATTCATTCTTTGCAGGAATCATGTGGAAAATCTGGTCATGTAAAAAAAGATAGATATGTAGCATATAAACGTATATAGTATAGGTCGACATATACCTATATTGGTTTGGCCATTTGTACATTTGATAAAATATCAGTATCGGCAAAATCTGACACCGATAGATGTATAAAGATTTTGTTTTAAAAAAATACTTTAAAACATTGCTCAATACAACTCAAAGTTCTTTAATTGATATTTATTTGTTGAAAAATATATCTTCATCCAATTAAATAGAAGATAATTTATTTCCCAGAAATCAAAGTAGTCATAGAAGACGTTGTAACTTGATACACGGCTTGTGAGTTGTGCTTTGCTTGCATCTTCTGCTCTGACAAATATTCATCGAGATGGTTGACCTTTCCTTTATCATCCCAATTACTTCTTTATATTCAAAATATTTATTACAGATTTGATTTTTTTTAATGCTTTTAGTACATTAAAATGATTGTTTTCATATTATTGGAATGTTTTCATTTAAATAATTTATATTTATAGATTATTTATTTACAACGTATCTGCACAAACCTTTTTGTATCTTTTTGGTTTAATTTGTCGAAATATATGCCCACTGGGCCAATAAAAACGCAGATGTTTTATTTGATATTTATCAAAATATTAATGATATATATTTCACTTATGTGCTTTTTTTCCCCCTACATAATAGAGAACAAATATAAATATAGGAGAAAATATAGCCGTTTAGATCTTTGCCTTTTTTCTAGTGTTACAAATGAACACAAAATGTTTTATTGAACAAATTATTATTTTATATTACCATACTCTTGTATTTCATTCTTCCCTTTAATGATTAATAACAATATAAATACATCAAAAGTGTCGGCCAATTAATCGGGGATTCATTTTCTTCGAAAAAAAAACGATCGGTAGTATATTGTCTTTAAAAATCCGTTTTGGGTTGACCCCTTATATGTAGTCATTGGTTCTAGGAATATTTGTATGAAACCCTTATCCACAAGGAATTTATGATAACACATTTTTTGTATAAGGAATTATTGACCATAGGAATTATTGATAAACACACATTTGTATAAAATGCATTTTAAAAGCAAACTACTGACTTTTGGGCCCAGCTTCCTAGATTCCTTTAAAAATGCATTTTATACAAAAGTGTCTTCATCACAAAAATCCTATTATCAATAATTACTTATACAAAAATGCGTAATCAGAAATTCCTTGTGCATAAGGGTTTTATACAAATATTCCACAATGAAAGAGAGAGAAGAACTGGATTTTTAAATGGATAATATTTCTGTGTCATCTTTATCACTATCATGAAAAAATAAAACAAGAGGGCCCACGCTGAGGGTCAAGCATACACATAGTACACGGTGCTTAGAGAGGCATATATATGTATATATACAATCATTGAAACCCCCAGGAACAAGGTCATCCAAGCATTAACCCCAAAAGAAAAATGGCGTTATTTCTTGTCAACCCAAAGCAACAAATTTATTGTTGTAATATGTTAATTTATAACATATTATATGATAAAATGCTTGGATTCATATTTTGAATTGGGTATATTGGTACATAATAGTAGTTTATGGCGTGGCGTGCGCTGACGCAAAGCGCCCCTGGTATTTTTTTTAGTGGTAGAGGGGGATAGTAAAAAAATAATGCGTATTTCAGGTACATGGAAAGGGATTCCTTCTTCTATTTCTTCAGCTTTTTTTTTTGCCTCCCTCCTTCCAATCTTACCCTACGCTGCTCTTTTTGTTAGTTGTGTTCTTCATGAAAAGTATGAAATAAAACTGATACCGCTCTGGACGCCAGTACGTTCCTATATCTCAGTTTGAATGGACATTTAAGATCCACCTCAATCCCATACGACCACAACCTTATTAATTGTAAGTTGTGAAGATGATTATCTCTCATTCTCCTTTGACAATAATAATGTTTTCTTCCTTTTTTCAGGGTTTATATATCCTCGTTTGTTCATCCACTTTGATATATAATAATTATTGTACTACTATGTTGCTTCGATCCCTTGGATTTCTGACGCTCTGCGTCTATTCTCTTGCTCAGGATAACTTCAAGTGTCCGGATGAGTTTGAGGGCTACTACCCCATTTGTACAGCTGTGATAAGTACTGGAAGTGCATTGAGGGTCAACCCGAGTTGAAGCTCTGCGGAAATGGCTTGGCTTTCAGTGATTTAGATCAAACCTTTACGACTGAGAATTGTGATTACATTTACAACATCAACTGCGGGAATCGCACTGAGCTAGAGGCCCCCATTTCTGCTCCTAATTGCCCAAGGCTCTACGGTACGTTCTCTGATCCAGAGGACTGCTCTGCCTTCTACAACTGTCGCGACGGTGCTGCCAATCGGTATTCATGCGCACCAGGACTCTCCTACGACCAGCGGGATCGCGTTTGCAAGTGGAGCGACGAAGTTCCAGACTGTCGCATCGTCGTGGAAGAAGAGGGAGGATTCGTTTGCCCCAAGGACAGCGGCATCGGTATTTTCACCAAGCATGCCCATCCCGAAGACTGCCGCCAATACTTTGTCTGCATCTCTGGAGTCCCCCGAGAGTACGGATGCCCCCTGGGAACCGTGTTCAAGGTCGGCATCGACAGTGCTGATGGTAAATGCTCAGATCCCACTGAGGTCCCTGAGTGTAGCAACTACTATGGAGATCTGGACTTTGATAAACAGGAGCTCGTGCGAGCCGGCGTTGACCCCGAGGCCGTAGGACTCAATGAGGTCTCCCAAACGCGTACTCGCGTGAACCGACCCAACAGCAAACTCAACAAGAAACCCGAAAAATCTTCACCAAAAGCCCCCAGCAAGAAGGAAGAGACCCCCAAGTCCTTTGACCGGCCCTCTCGCCTCCGGTCACGACCCAGCCGTCCCAGCCAGGACCGCATTACCACCATCCAGCAGGAAGAGCCCCAAGCCTTTGCCGCTGTTCCCGTCTCTCCTAGCCGGCCCTCCTTCAACAGCCGCCCCAGCCCCACCGGTCGACCCCAAACAGCGGCTCCAAGTCCTTCCCCACGACCCGTAAGCTTCTCCTCCCCCGCCAGCCGCCCCTCTCCTTCCCGGCCACGCCCAACGGCTGCCCCTGCACAGCCCACGACCCCAGTTTCCTCCCTGGCAGGCACCAGCAGCCCCAAAGACTCCTTCGACAAGCAGCCTGCTAAGGTCAAGGCCGGTGAAGACTACTACTATTATTACTACTATTATGATGATGAAGAGGATGCACCAGCCTCTTCCTCTTAATCCAGAGAGAGGACGACAGAAACATAGACTTTTGATCAAAAAATCATCCTCCTGTCTACAACAACAGACGAATCCCACCAACATACAAAAATCCTCCCTCCCCCCCAAAAAGATGACTCTCCTTCCCTGTTTTTGTTTATTGACATGATAAATCTCCATTATGATCAATATACTCAGAGTCCCCATTTCCCTAAAACATAAAAAAGTACTTATTATATATCTATTTGTTAAAATAAAGTGTTACTCCTTTTTATATGAATATGATATCCTTGATTTCACCCCACTATCTACAATATACAACATGGCTCTTATTAAATCCATGGCACTTCAAATGACCTCGGAGTCCATTGAAGGGCGTTGGCCACACACACGCCTAACCATACATATTGGCTTATTATTGGTAAGATTCTGGTAATTGCTCTTGGCCCTACTGCTGGTCCTCCTTACTTTTTATAATTCCTTCTTCCTTCTTTTCTTTCTGTATTCCTTGTTGATGATTTTTTTGTAGTTATAAGAAGAACGACTTGCCCTTGATCTCAAAAAGTCGCCTTAGGGACGAACCTTGTGGTGTCCCTCTCAGAGCAGTTGTTAGTTTCATACTATTCAAACTTATGGTTGTTATCGAGGACGACGTAGATTTTTTTCTAAGTCTAATTGTCTAATGTGTTTGAATATTCGGGGAATTGCGTATTTAAAAGATTCTAGTATACTTTCAGCATCGCATAATGATTGCTTTGTATTGGTTGGTTATAAAAGATAGGGAAATGCTTGGAGGTTAGAAAAAGAGTAAAAATACCTTTTTAAAACATGCGGTATCTAGACATGACATTCATAAAATATCTGAGACCTTTTTCCTAGAGTGGGATGGGTTAAAATGAAAATAGCTCGTGACCAGTATTGTTCCCTAACCCGTGTGCGAGTAATATATTACTTAGTTATATTACTGCGACTAACTAGAGAGGACAAACATATTCGATATTACTTTCAAGTAATATGTAATATCCTAGTTATATATTACTTTCGAGAAAAAAAATATTCGACAGGCATTTTTGATGAAAATTAATGAACTGTGAATGTATTATGTGACATCACCCAGTGGACGTAAAAATGCAAACTAGGTGTGGTGAGGGGTTTTACAAATCCTGTTTGAATTGCCTTTACTTACTATTGTTTCGGAATACTCAAAAAAGTAATATATAATATAAAGCAGTATATTACTTTTGAGAAGTAATAACTAATATTTAAAAAATATTACTGCGCAGTAAAAAGTAGTATATTACATAGGTACTACTTTCAAAGTAATATTCGACCAACACAGCTCGTGACTAATAATTATGAAGGAGACGTGATGGCTCAATGGATGTGTGCTCGACACTCAATATCAAGGGCGTAAATTCGACTCCCGAGAGGATAGGTAGATTGTGGATCTTTAGAAAGATCTTAGGCTCGATGTACTCATTTAAATGTTATAATGCTTATTCATACATGGATTCAATTCCAACGAACCAAATAAGCAGAAAATGGTATCTATTATATTATGGGGGAAAAATGATGCATGATCAGAAAATAGAACGTCATTTTATAGTAAAATAAATGTCCATGTCATTTAAAGGAAACCCTCTTGAGTTTATCATCTATAATTCCCTATTTAAAAGTATATAATTAAGAATTTAATGATGACGTTATAAAAATGAGTCATTTTTGTTATGTTTTTGACTTCACTGTACATATTTAATCATCGAACACTTTTTCCATTGGTGGATTCCACGAACAGGGTTCCCCTCGTAATTTGCATAGAAAATTAGTTAATTTGCTTCACATTCAGACCAAAATGAAACAAATTTTGTCTTTATTACTTTTAACTATCATTAAGAAGGTTCCTCCAGTCTTACGAGAAAAAAAAAGACTAGAAAAACTGGATTTTTACTCTAATATACTCGGTTTTGACTACAGATAAACGGTAATTTTCTATGTAACAAATATGTAACAAGTCACTATTTCACATGCTTGGAGAAAAATTTATGAAATATAAGAACCTTTTATGACTGAAAATATCTACTAGGACATTGGGTAAAGAGGTAGAAAAATAACCACTATGTAGAAATGAATTCAGACTAAAAAATGAGAAAATTAAGTGCAAGTATTGAGCCGCCTGTTTTACGAGCAAATTTGGCAGTTTTAAAGGGGCAAGTTAAAAATTGAGATTTTTTTACACGAAAAGATCTGTGGCAAGGCTAGTTTTCATCTTGTTTGTTAGTATACAATACTAGGTAAACATCGCGCCCAAAAAGACCCAAAGATTCAATGTTTCCCTTTTCAATTTTTGAATCCCAAGTTGTAGACAGTTATAGACTTTTTCCCTTTTTAGACCCAAATTAATTGTCTTCAGTCTGTCTACCATGTGAAAAAAATATTTTGCCGAAGCATTACATGACGGAATCTTAATTATATTTAAAGTATAAATGAGAATTAGTCTTTCAGAAAATTATTCCTTAAAAAACAATTAATATTGCTACCAAAAATGCTTATCATGAGTTATAGACATTTTTCCCTTTTTAGACCTTTTTTGAAAATCGCCTACCCTCGCAATAAATGTAAGTTTTAGTGATTCTTTTTAGAAATATGAATGAAAATTTATCATCTAATATGACCAAAAGCCTCACTACGTCTTTTCCAAGTCTTTTTCGTCGCACTAGTGCGCGACTTGTCGCACCAGCACGCGACTTTACAGGTCACTCAGCCTCTTTGCCTTTCACATTTTTTTTTCAATTTTCTTAGATTGTAACATCCTAACATTCGAAACCACACTCAAAACCAAAATTTGTAAACGAAAACCTCACACACTATGAAAACAAGGAAAATTTTAGCATTGGTTTACAGAAGAGAAACCATATATTTACATGAGATATCATTCAGTAAAGCACAATGTATGACAATTTAAGCTAATTTGTATAAAATCTCAATTAACTCGTCAATTAATGCCCATTAAGGTTAGCCGAACATATTTTTAGATGTCCCAGACATAATATCACCTGCAGGGAAAACAAAAAAGATGATTAGTAAAGTTTCAAAAATAGTGGTTATGGACCACTTAGGGGAACCCTAATTGTGGAATTCACCTATTGGAAGTTTGATATTTAAGTAAAAGGAACATTAACATTTTATCTAGGCTATATATTATGTCTTACAAATATTATTATTGAACGCAATGATGCAGCCCCGATGCAGTATGCTAAATGTCATGAATTGCTGCAAAGTAAAACCGTCAAATCTTTCATCATAATCTGGTAATGCTTTATTTACATTTAAAAAAACAAGAGAGTTCATATGTATTAATAAAGAACATTTTTGAAATAAATTTCAAAGCATTTTTTAATGGCACTTAATGGTATATTCTTAATAATAAATTAAGTAAGGTCTCACTATGGTGAATATGTTCAATACCGTAGACATATATATTAAGTAGTTACTAAATTGTGATCTTTAATTTGTTTCATTTTTGGTACATATAATTAATTAAAAAAATTATATTCCTTCTCATACATTGTTTGGTGCCTATCATTAGAGAGTAATGAAAAATATGTTTTGTGACTTTTCAAAGCAATAAAAGGGAGTGCGATAGCCGTGTGTCTTAAGGCGTGTTCAACTCATAATATTGGGGGCGCAGGTTCGAATACTCCCGAGAGGGGATGGTCATTTTTGGTCTACCTCATTGATAAGATCCTAGGTTCGAGTGACTAATTTTAATGCTATAATGCTTATTTATATCCAGTCGGAAGCTGCAATTCTGTCAAACCATATAGGCAAAAAACATAACTTAAAATGATTATATACTTATTTTAAGGATGTATTTCTCACTTAATTTGTTTGAAAATATGATCGTGTTTCACCCTTAAATACTCCTTATTGATATAGTTACTATTTTTGTGGGTTGGAACATTTTTAAATAGTGCAATGCTGTTTTAAAATTTTATCACATGAAGAATTAATTTATAATAGTTATCATTCATCGATGCTCAAGCAAGGGATTTGAATCAAAAATTGTTCTCCAAATTAGTTATTTTGACTTTGAAATGAAGGTTCTAGGAGTTTGGGTGGCCCAATTGATCTACACCAGCGATTTTATAAAGCTTAACCCTGATGCAAATTTGTAAATCAAACTAATTTGCCATATTCAATCATATCAAACACTCTCAAATATATATTTGAATGTCATTTTTATTCTATTAAATATGATTTATTAATTTGTTTGTTTTATAGTAAAAAGCTCTTTGACTTTCGTTTAGGGTTTTAATTATGTTTTTCAATTACCTGTGTATTTATATATATATTATATAAACTCTAAATGAATAAAGCATCAAAAAATATTGTTAACAAGTACCATTTACAACTTTGTGTCGTTTCCCTGCAAGTAACACAACTTAAATAAAGGTAAATAGTTAAAGTAAGTAACTTCAATAATGTGAAAGAAATTTTTTTATGCTTTAAACACTCAATATTATATATAGGATGTAAAACATACCAATTAATAATTTTTGTTTTTTCAAAAATTTAAATTTCAAAATTGAGTTCACAAATTGTGACAGTAATTTCTTATAAGATGCTCTAAAAAATAAGAAATTTTTCTAAAAAGTCAAAATTTCTCAAAAAATATATCCGTGATATTTTTAAATTATAGAATTCAAAACTAGAGACATTTAGAATTTCAAACTGATTTCAGAAGTTCTGGGATCGAAAGTGACAAAATTCCCAACTTTTTCCAAGTGTATTTATATTATATATATATATCATATGTATTCCTATCATTTTAGAGGAAAATGAATATCTGATGAAGTTGTTAAAACTCCATTTTATGTTGCATAATGATTCCAAGAATCCTCTTTTTCTATCTGATCTTGCAAACCAGTTAAAAATACTTTGAGGCATGATGGTAGTTACCGCTATGTTTATCAAGCATCATAAATACTCCTTGATAACTATAATACTAATACTTGGGAGGGGCTAAGAAGATAACTTTTTAAAGTTGTAGTAGTTTGTTTACCCTTTACATCCTTTCACCATGCGTCATGCATAAATAACTGCCAAGTAGAAGCTGAACGATATAAAATTTACAAACAATATTTGGTGGTATATAAATGCCTTAATTTTGTTCAAAAATTTACTTTCAAAATATTGTTGATAACAATATTTGCAAATTTATGTATAAAAATATGCATTTAATTACTTAAATAGTCCAGAATATCTTCATTTCATTTCTAGGGGTCGTAGTGTCACTGAAGGCGTTAAAACGTAATACAAGGCTTTGCTTTCATTTTCTTTTGTCACAAATTACAAGATATTTTATTATATATATAAAAAGTTATATAAATATATATACAGAGAGAGAATTATAGATTAAAGACTATCTTAATTAATGTATGCATCTGTTCCCATCCGGATATTCTAATACCTTGAGTGACTACATCATATTGTCAAAATGAACTATTGTCATTGTCATGGACAAATAAAAGCACCTGAGTATATGGTTCAATGAAAACATAATATATCCTTGCTGTGGGCAATTGGATAAAGGAATGTCCATGCAGATCTATATCTCTTAACGATTTGCAGACTTTGATTGCACCTACTCTACCACGCCATCTTTTATCCAATCTAGACTCTGATCTGGGGCATTTCCTCTACATAACATTTGAATGGATCTGAGTTTTAACTAGAGTAAACCACATATAGGCCTGTATATTGCAGAGAGAAAAAAGGGATATACTATTTATTACCAAGTGTTTTGCAATATTTGGATCAATACTCCAAATTGCCCTATGGCTGTCCAAATTTACCCCGCTAATGGAGCACGTTAAGGCTTGTTCAACTCTCTATAGAATCTCGAAAGAGGATGGCCATTTTTGGTCTACCTCATTGATAAGATCCTTGGTTCGAGTGACTAATTTACATGCTATAATGCTTATTTATTTCCAGTCGGATGCAATTCTGTCCAACCATATGGGCAAAAAAAAGTTTGGACGATTTGTCAGATACTATTAAAATGTTTTTTCCTGTATTTCAGTTCTTATAATAAGTCGAAGTAGTTGCGTAAAAAATACATTATAAGACATTTAATCTTAAATTAATACAACAGCAACAGAACGAGCTAAATAAAACAATTTAGAATAAAAAAATCAAATATGGTATAACTATGGTATAACAAACTTAGGTAAATAAAAAATAAAATTAGCTTATAATAATGAAGGTAAGCTTGAATAAAAGACTAAAACAGACATAAAATTCATATAGCTAATAAAATTTCAATAATTCTTAATTATCTTAAAATGGCTGAGAGACTTGGTTGGGAATACTTGATTCCCTTGAAGCGAGAGTCGCGAGTTGTCGGTTACGGAGGGGATTTTGAGTGTGAGAGCTCCATATGTTTAACCTAGCTTATTTTAAAATGTAATTAATTGGATTCAAATTTTAGATACATAGAATATTGAAATATTGTCTGTCCAAATTTTCTATCTCTATGAATCAGCTTACGAGGACGTAGATCAAATACTTGGTTTATATGGGGCATAGAATAGATGAAGGGAGAAGTAAGAATAAGCTCTCTATATCTTTTTATCTCTATGGTAACTCCCAACTATGAGCAATAATGTATGCAGAAGGAATTTAAAACATTTACAAGGGAATAACGGCAAGAAACTACAAACAGGATTTGCCTGCTTTTCACAACCAATACCCTCACTAAGGACCACACGACAATTTGACGTCAAAGAGACTCATGAAAA
>CP045894.1:77895-94091 GCA_013387185.1 Caligus rogercresseyi
ATAGTATACATAGTTCTCATGCTAAATAAGAATAACTAGAAAAACATCCTTCAGATATGCAAATATACATTCTATAAAATATTTTTTTATGATTTACACTCCAAATCTCAAAACTGTCGAGTCCACATATGTAAAGAGTGATTTGATTTTGCAGTGTATTTTCTGGAGGCTTCAATTAATGTTCTACCAAGGCCTTTTTTAAACTCCACAAGGGTGGCTAGGATATTCATATCCATTTATATTCCCTATTGTTGTTACTACATATATCAATATTTTAAAATGAAATATTTTTGGTTTTTATAGACTATGTTAATTTTCTTACATATTGTACCTATATATTTTGTGTTGTGAATTATTTCTTTTCCTTTAAGTTTTATTTGCTATATATTAACAACATGTATCTTTTAAATCCTAATTACCTAATCTATTCTCTATATATATATATATATATATATCAGGCTTGTGAACGGAACGCAAAATTGATCACCGTTCAATGAACAGAACACTGAACGGAACGCCAAAAAAATTGAATACTGAACAGAACGCCAAGAAATAGCCATTTGTTCAGCGTTCAATTTTTTTATATTATAATAGGTACAGAGTTAAATGTTAAAGTTAAATGGTTATAGGATTAATTAAAATTATTTTTCTAAAAACAATCGTCATTTTGGAGATTATTTACTAAAAAAAGCGTCGTCACTCATTTGGAGATTCTTTTCTAAAAAAACCGTCGTCACTTTTTTTCAATGGGGTTCCACAACACCCCTGGAAAGGTTAATGAATTGAACCTGAACGGAACGCCAAAAAAATGGTTGAAAGCTGAACGGGACGCAAAAAAGTGATTGAACGCTGAAACGGAACGCCAAAAAAGCTGAATGATCGCAAGCCTGATAATAATATATATATATATATATATATATACATATATATATATATATATATATATATATAATATATATATAATATATAATATATCTTATATAAATAATCATTTATCAATAAATAAAAATAAGTTTCATAATGAGTGCATTTATGAAATTGTTCATTTAAGAATAAAAGTTCGTCCTTCTATACTTATTAGTTTTTAGTTATGAGTTCATTATATAATAATTTTATCGAATAGTTTTGTGGAACAAACAAAAAATTACATCTACAATCACATTACTATTTTCAAAATGTATAATATTATAAAAGAAATAAAAAAACCACTACAAATAAATGAGTAGGCTCAGAGGAAGAAATTGCTATATGATTTAAATTTAATATATACTTTCTATTTAGTAACTAAAGCAACCAAATCAATACAATAATCACTTCTGTCTGAAATTAATATCATTTTCAACTATATAGTTTATTTACCCGAAGTCTTGATATTTTTTCATATATAATAATTATCTAATATTGATTCAGTTGGGGATAGTAGACTCGTATATATATGAATACCCAAAATGTATTTTTGATAGCCTTAACAAATAAATCATTTGTTATCAAAGTCTTGGTATTGTCTTGAAGAACCCTCGGCGGGTCTTTCAGCCAGGACTTGATTGTTTGGGCATCTTTTCTTCTGAAAAAAACGTTAAACAAAGCAACAAACTGTATAATTTTATAAAGTATAATCAGGAATAATAGCCATTCAAATAAAATGACTTTAGTTTATAGAGTATTTCAGATATTTAAGGTTGGGTGAGTTAATTCAAGTCAATCAGGAGAGTACTTAGAATAAATCTATATACCTTATTGATGAGCTATTGTACTTATATGTCCTTGAAATGTTTGCTTATGAGCCTGATTTAAGTTAAAAGACATTACATGCTTAAGTGCAGTGCATTTTGACCATCCATTTTTGTTTAATAAGATCCTTTTATGTCATTAAATGTAGCTTTGGAAGCTAGAACTTTGTTTGATTTGTTTTTTAGGTGATATTTATACTGCTCACAATATATATCAACAGTTGATTGTAATGGCTGAATTATATATATATATATAATATATCAGACTTGTTGACGTTCGCTTGTCGTTCACCATAAGTTATCGTTCGTTGTTCATCGTTATTTTTTGAATGGAATCGTTCGTCATTCATCGTCCGTTTGTCGTTTGTCATTCTGAAAAAATTGACGACGTTTTTTATAAACTAATTTTTCTCGCCCTTCTGAAAAAGATGTGATGACGTTTTTTAGAAAGGAAATTTTTCCCATGAATATGAAAAATCTTTGTTTTTTTGGCGCCAAAACGAATGACAACAAATGAACGGTAAATCAAAGTCTGATATATATATGCAGGAACGGAGTGGAATAATTTATCCACTGGGACAATTATGCCCTCAACGGCCTTATACAAGCCCAATATGCCATTGGGAGGCTGTCAACTACTGCTTATGTTTCTTGAGGCCACCGGCCCACCGATGTTAAAAACATCAACATGAGTACCCTCTTTTTCTTTTTCCTTCTTGAAACTATAAAAAACCCTAGTAAGAGCTGTTATTTAAAAAATGGTTGGTGCTCAGCACGTATGTTCATTTATTGGCACTAAATATTATTTGACGAAAATTTGCAAAATAACAAAGTCATAAATCAATCATAGCTAAATTTTGTAAAACTAAATTTTTTTCACAATAAGTAATAACAAAAAGTTTTGCTTCATAACGAAACCTTTGAACGCAATTTGGGGGGGGGGGGTAAGGGGGGGTCAAACCAAAATCCATTTTTCTACGATAATTTAGTTTCTTATGACGCAACTTTCGCAGGGGATAAATTTTGATATCTTAATATTAGGTTTATATAATACCCCTTATTGACCACTAGGGACTATTGTTGCTCTGGTCCCCCCTTAAGCTGGATGTTTATCAAATTAAAATATGTGCACAAAGTTAAATTCATCCGTCTCAAGGAAATAATTAGGGCTGCTAATCCTGATTAAATTAAATATGCATATTGTGCACGGTATCCATTCAGCGAAAGGGTTAATCTGTTTAATGCATGATTCAAGGACACTGTAAGTTCCGGACATGCTGTCGTAGTTAATTTTATAAATGCCCATGTCATGACAAGCACCAATAACAATACTTATTGCTAGTTAAGATGCATCTTCTTTTTTTAACATTGTTGTATATTTCAATTACTCAAAAAATGTTTGACCAATTCGGGGGATCCTCCAGTCGTTGTTTGGGCTCTTAGGTTGCTGCCTAAGGAAGCTTGCTCATGATCATACCAGGATTACAACGATACCTGCGAAAACATAGTGCAAATCAATTGGTTCACAAATGTAAAATAGCAGAGCTGGTATTCGGTAGAAAAATCTACCGCCGGTTCGATATTCGGTATATACCAATTACCGATCGATATCGGTATTCGGTAGACTTTATTATATATCTACAGTATCGATCGATATTCGGCACAGTAGATTAGAAAGAGAGAGAAATTTATTTATGTATCTGTTCTGTGACTTCTTCATATGCATTAAATATCGGACAATCTATAACAAAGGACAATGAAATACATCATTTCTTATAATATGTTAGAGATTATTTGAAATTTAATACATACTAATCTTATATAAATTATATATGTACTTGGATTTTGTCGGAAATGGAAGGCTATAGATTTTTATTTATTTACGGTCTCTTATTGTCCGATATTAAATGCACATTCAGGTACTCTAGTATTCAATGTATAGTATAAGCATATATTGAAGTTTATTTATGTATCTACTTATATTGCTATAAGTTATAGTTGTTTATTTATTTCGAAGTTCAAGTTCTTCACACAAGGGAGTGCTTGGGCAAAACGACAGTTGAACGATGTTTCTCTGCTATTGAAGGGAATAAGCTCTTATATCTTTATGTCTCTATGTGAATGTCAAAAAAATCATACTTTCAAATATACCGTACCGATTGACAATCGGTACGGTATTCGGTAGTTTCTACCAAATATCGTATAATCGGTTCGATATTTGAAATCTACCGTCGGTAGTATCGAATTCCGATTTACAATAGGTAGTCGCAGCTCTGTAAAATAGTAACAATCATAATTTTGACCAGTCTTTCGGAGAAGGAATGAAAACCAGTGTTTTTACATTAACTAAATAATTGATCTTTTGTTGGCTTAGGCTAAGGTTTGTTATCATTTCGTTGTGTGGAATTGTGTGAAGACGAACAAATTGATGACAAAATATTATTTTAGTATACCTAAATTGGATTTAAAAAAGGTAATATGTATTAAATGTTAAATAAAGTAATCAATGTTGAATATTTTTTAGCCGTCAAGACCCTTTATATAGGAATGAAAAAAACTCTAACCTTTAATGGTTTAAGATCTATTGAGACTAAAATATTTTTTTTCGTATTTGTTGCAATCCATGACAGTATTAGAAACATATATAGTGGCTAAGGGACCTACTACTTCTAACTGCTTATCTATCCAACGGTGTGTGTTAAAGTAGTATTTCCCCCCAAAAAATGTTTAATTAACCCATCAGTCTGATATTGTAATAATGTCTTGGAACATTTACTTTACTTTGCGTATAAAAGCGAAATTGAAGCATGATTCAAACATGCACTTTCAAATTTGAAAAAGGGATATTCAGTTTATATCCTACGATTAATATAGCTAATGCATCTTTAATACTTTTGTGTTCAATACCTCTTTTTGTATTTTTAGGTCCTGATCGTATATTTTATTTTTGTTACAATAAAAAATCGTAAAACAATTAAACTAAAAATATATGAAGAACAATCAAACTTGTAAGTGTTGTATTGAAACATATTAAAGCACGAATGGAACATGCCTTTTTAGGTTGGAGAAAGGAATGTTCATGTCCATAGTAAGGACTACCGATGGATAATCGGTAGACGGTAGTACCGACGGTAGATTGTTTTTACTGCTAATGATACAAATAAAAACCCTACCAATAACCGAATATCTTAATTTTAAAAATAGGTAGCGATATCCTCTTTTAATGGATTGAATGCCTCCACGATTTCTCGAAAGTGTATTTTATTCCCGTAAATGAATTTCAGACTCTATCGATTATCGATTCTGCACAAAAACTGTAGATTTTGCACAAATCTCCAAATACCAATTGATCAAACTGACTACTGCTATCAGCAGAAGATTTTTTTCCTTAGTCCCACTTCATTTTATATCTTATAATTGATACCATTCAATTATATTTTGCGTTAAATCCCTCATTTTGTAATTTTAAGTCCTTATTGTATATTTTATTTTTGGATAAAACAAATACTAAATCATCCATAATCCCTTAAAAACTTGAAATATTGATATATTGCTTTTGTTGGAACTGAAGTGATGCCAAATTTGTGAATATACCTTTTTTGAGGATGCTCTTTGTTTCGTCATGAATTATAATGCCTCCTATATTTCTTCAGTCCCTTAGGTAGTTATTCCCTGGAGCAAAAATATTTGTATATATCTTTGCTTGTATATATATATATATACATATAAATAAATAAATAAATATATATATTAGGAAACGACGGGGACACATTTTTTTGCCGGGACCCGGGCCGGGACTTAACATTTTCACCCGGGCTGGGACTTAATATATTTTCGTTCTTTCAACAATCTGAAGTGCAGAAATTCCAAAAAAATAAGCGACGACGTTTTTTTTAGAAAATAATCTCCAAAAAAGTGAGTACGTTTTTGTAGAAAATAATCTAAAAAAGTGACGACGTTTTTTAAAGAAATAATCTCAAAAAAATAATTATCAGAAAAAGTGAAGACGTTTTTTTTTAGAAAACAATATTTCCAAACTTCCTTTCGTACTTTTTTATGGAAAAATTATTACTGACAAACGAAAGAATAAATTGAAGTCCCAGCCCGGTCGTTTCCTGATATATATATATATATGTTGGTTTCGTTTGTTTCGCTCCTAGAATAAACCCACCTCAACGGAACCTAATCCGGTATCAGCCGGTACACACACACACACACACACATATATATATATATATATATATAGTTCAAAGTTAGTGGTTTAGTTGATACAAAGTGTAGAAATGTTATATATTATATCTCCCAAGTCTCGTTAATTTTAGTATGCATTAGAAGTCTATAAAAACATAATTTAGATTAACTGCATCACTCAATTACCTACCCTAAAGCTACCAATGACTTTAAGAGGTTTTTTTTCTTCCAAAGGATTCAAATACATGTATTGTTAAATAACTTGCAGACGGGTTTACTCCCAGTGGCCCAAAAAATGAGAATCCTAACAAACTACTCTATCACAACTACAGTTAGGTGCCTGATTGAAAGGGAAAAATGGTTAAATAAATATATTGGCATGCCTCCTACAGTATTTTTACAGCTTTTGAATGTTCCCAACTTCCCAAAAAGAGGGGTCACGAGTTTTGCAAAAAAATATTGAACCCAATAATTGTATATTAAAAGTTCAATGTAATTTTAAAAATACTTTCTTCGACGTGATAGGTGTTAATAACGATCCTCATTTTTTTAAAATAATAAACTCACTTCTGATTTCCAAATTTTGCCTCTGACGACCCATGGTATTCATTCTAAAAAATAATTCGGACCAAAAATACCTCCAAAACCTACGACCACTCACCCTGTAGAACTGCATTTAAAAATATTTTCTTATATGACCGAACCGAACCTTATTTGTATCCAGCCTTCTGCAGATGGCTTAAAATGATTGGGTGACAAACTCCCATCTCCTAGGCGATGTCACGAGATGTATTCCATGATTTGATCGGTATTTGTCGTCGCAGTTCTTCCACCGGCTGGCTTATCCATGGTGCCGTTTTCACCGGCTCTAAATCGTCGAAACCATTCCTCTGCGGTTCGAAGTGATAGAGTACCATTCTCTAAAACCCCATTAATCTCACGGAACGTATCTCTAACAGATTTGCCTTTTACGAAGGAAAACTATAAAATAGCGCCATAAAATTTGGTGTTAGTGAACTCCATGTTTACACGTCCATACCTGTTGAACACAATATATTAACTAATCATGCATAGTGTCGTTTTGTAGGTTATGTCTAAACCTTCCAAAGATGTAAAGTATTGTCAGAAACGAGCTCTGTAGCACTTTGTACAATGTACATAGCCACAATTTCAAAATACAAAAAGGCGGAAGGTAGATATTTGAAAACCTATTATATATAGGTATATATATATACCAGAGCTGGGACTCGGTAGAAAAATCTACCGCCAATTCGATATTCGGTATATACCTTCTATCGATCGATATCGGTATTCGGTAGATTTTATTAAATATCTACAGTATCGATTGATATTCGGTACGGTAGATAAAAAGAGAGATAAATTTATTTATGTATATGCTCTGTCACTTCTTCATATGTATTTAATATGGGGCAATTATAACAAAGGACCATTAAGTACATAATTTGTTATAATTTATTAGAGATTATTTGAAATTTAATACATACTAATCATATATGAATTATATATGTACTTGGATTTTGTAGGAAATGGAAGGATATATATTTTTTTCATTTACTGTCTATTTTTGTCCGATATTAAATGCACTTTCAGGTACTCTAGTATTCAATGCATAGCATTTGCTTATGTTGAATGTTTATTTATGTATCTTCTATATAATACTATAAGTTGTAGTTGTTTATTTATTTTGCAAAGTTCAAGTTCTTCACACACGGGAGCGCTTCACAAATTACTTTGTTTGGTATTTGGTAGTTTCTACCGAATAATGTATAATCGGTTCGGTATTTGAAATCTACCATCGGTAGTATCGAATACCGATTTATATTCGGTAGTCGCAGCTCTGATATATATATATATATATATATATATATATATATATATATATATATATATATATATATATATATATATATATATATATATATATATATATATATATATATATATATATATATATATATATATATATCGAGGATATTATATCCTATGGATCTCAGGCCAAAAGGTACCATAAAACCATTTATTGATGAAAAGTATCTGTCAGACTAATAAAATGCAGTTTAAACTTTGTACATACGGATACATTAAATCGTCTTCATTTAAATTTGCTCCTCTCTTGAACATTTCCTTTTATTTGTGCATAAATATATAATCTTTAATATCTTATTTACTGCCAGTTTGAACTTTATGTATATCAAATTTCTTAATTTCCTGAAAAATATATTCACAAAACTATTAGATTTTACTTCCTAGTATGTTCTAATTAGTGACATACACACCATCAAATTTGCATATTTGCTTTAATACAAATTGCCCTTGAACATAGTCTCATACTAGCGCCATTTTATTCTTTTGATGTTTACAACTTATGCAATGACTGACAAATACAATACTCAAAGCCTTGGGAACAGGATAAAAAATATTAACTTATAGTTATAAAATGCTAGCAATAATTAAACTATTTAAAAGAAATGTTCTTAAGAGCTTAGGATATTTTGCATGACCTCTCCGGTGGACGATCTAGCGCTTTCTTGGAATATTTTTTATACTTCTAAGTAAAATGTTAAGCTTATAAGTTGTCTAACAGCTCCATAAATTCCATTTTATTTTGTATATTATAAATATATATAGAGAGAGCTTCAATAGCAGAGAAACTTCGTGCAGCTGTATTCTGTGTGTCCACTATAAACAAAGTAATTTGGCCTACGTAATCGTAAGTTGATCATAGATATATAAATATTTGTTAATATTGGGCACAATGACGTATTTTTCTGAAGAATCCAAAAGCTCTCAATGTCTTTATATCCCTATGGTACACACTTGTTGCCTTGGAATAGTCAGAATGTTTACTGAGGCTAATAGAAACTTGTGCTTATCTGGATAGTTTATTTGATCAACTAGACACCTTGCAAAAAGAATAGTGGTGACATAATTTTAATCAAGTCCACAAGCATACATGAAAATATGTTTCGTGCGTAATATTCTGTTTGCTTAAAATATATTTGTGAAAATCCTTGATACTTCATCGAACAGAAGTGTACTCCGTCCCTTCTGAACAAGGATCCCCCTCGCCATCATCCCGTGAGCGAAGGAGGAGTCACTCAGTCATGTAAAAATAGATTTGTACTCTCTAAAAATATATCCAATAGCCCATGTGTATTGGAGTACAAGGTATACGAATAATGCCAAGGAAGCTAACTTTTCGGTTGCCGTTGTGACGTCATTAAAATCGTCGGCAATCGGAAAGAATAACATTTTAATATGTATTTTTAATGATGTCAAAATAATGATTAGATTACTATTCATGAAAACCAGAGCTGGGATTTGGTAGAAAATTCTACCGCCGGTTCGATATTCGGTATATACCTTCTACCGATCGATATCGATATTCGGTAGATTTTATGATATATCTGCAGTATCGATCGATATTCGGTACGGTAGATAAAAAAAGTGAGATAATTTATTTATGTATCTGCTTTTACTTCTTCATATGCATTTAGTATCGGACAGTTTATAACAAAGGACAATTAAGACATCATCTGTAATAATTTATTAGAGATTATTTGACACTTAATACATACTAATCTTATGTATATTTTTTCTATAACGTGCAATAACCTACGTCCTATGTTCATATTATGTTAATAGATTCGTACAATTTGATTGGATACCCGTTACTGACTACTCAAAGATCAGAGTCCCAAATGTTATCTATAAAGAATGCTTTTCTCTTCCTAACAAAAATCAGAGATACTCGCCCTGAAATAATAAAAAAGAACTGTATTACTCATATTTTATTTTTTACGATCTATCTACAAAGATGGACATTTATAAAGGAACTGACCTTCAGTTTATATATACATATATAGGTACAGTTATAAGGGAGTAATGTGGAGTGAATATTTTACCCCGTGGGATGATCATAACTCGTTCATATATTTATGAAGTGTTCCCATTCTCTTTCCCTACCTCCCTCCCTCTCTCTCTCCCTCCAATAGACTCATGTATATTTAAAATTGGATAAGGCCAAACTCCTTCAGGGCTGCCAATAATAGAGCGGTATTTTAAAAAAAAATATGTCTATTCCCTTTTTCAAACACCGACAATATTCAAGACTACATATGATAATACTTGAATGTCAAAGAATTGTTAGTCTGTCACTGTCTACTCGAAATATTATTATTATTATTCATCTACTACTAGAAGCTTTTTGGTTGAAACTTAGTTTGAACATATGTCATTACTTGTATGTATAAAGGGTTCGTTATTACGTATATAATGTATATTCATATATATATATATATATATATATATATATATATATATATATCAGACTTGTTGACGTTCGCGAAAAATTGTCGTTCGCCAAAAGTTATCGTTCATCGTTATTTTAAAATTGAATCTTTCGTCATTCTGAAAAAATTGACGACCTTTTTTTAGATAGGAATTTTTTTATCGCCATTCTGAAAACAATAATGATGTTTTTTTAGGAAATAAATTTTTCCCATGAAAATGAAAAATCTTTACCTTTATTTTGGCGCCAAAGACGAACGATAAGAAATTATCCTTATCGTTCGTTGTTCGTCAAAAACTTCGTTCATCGTTCGTGAACGACAACAAATGAACATAAATCACCAGTCTAATTTATATACCTATATAGTATATATAAACACCAACAAAAAAATAAATGGAAAGGAATTTGATTTCTCAAATTTTTTAACGGAATGAATCTTGATTTTCGAAAATGGATTGCATTTCGGTACTGTTTTCAGAAATTATCAAACTCGCTTATCTAATCATTTATTACATCCTTAAAAGGGAGAATGTAAGCAAATAGAGAAAAAATATTTTTGTGGATAAAAAGGACATTAAATTTCATTTTTACCACTTCATTCAAGTTTTTATTACCTTATTTAATATATATAATGGCATCCGTGTTGATATGAATAAACATCATAACTTTAAAATTAGTTTATCTAACCTAGGATCTTTTTATGATTTATACATTGATCAACCTTCCCCTCTCGTGATTAAACGTTGAGATTTTGGACACACTCTCTAGTTTTCTTTTATTTCTATAATGTCTTTCCATTCAGTTAAGTAAATGCAATTGGTTTTATGTGTGGTACATTTATTGATATAAAATTATATAATATATGATAAATACAAGTAGTAAAATCCTCATGATTCTAATTTTAAAGTATGAATATGATAGTTTAGTTTATGCTATTAATGAAAAGTCATTATAGACTGTTGTGGTTGCAAAACCTCTGTTTTTCTTGTACTGCCTATAAGATCAGCTTTTAATTATTTTTCTTTGCCTGAGTGAGTATTCATGTTAAGCTTAGTGTTGTGGTCAACTTTGCAACAAACAAAACTCCGTACAATCCAATTATGAATACACGTCTGTATACAATTTTTTAAAGTAATTAAATGATTTACAACGCATTAAAGTATATTTACCGACCATTGCCATGTGAAATTGTTATTTGCATTTTGAATAAATTATATTTTTTTTGCTTACATGTCATACAAATTGATTATTTTCAGAATATGTTATTTATTATGCCTTTAAACAGGTTTCATAATATATACATTTGTATATATTGAGTTACATTTAATGACTTTACATTCCAAGGTACATTTATACACAAAGCAACCCATTATGGATTCATATTGAAGTTATGTTTCAACTCAAACATACTTTAGAAGGAATATCAATATTTTTTGTTTATGTCATAATGAAAACAAATCTTTGTTTATTGAAATTAGGTTTCTTATTTGATTGAACCTTCATCTAATTACCTATTTAATATATAATAAACATTCTACCTGGTACAAATGATTACACAAAAATGCTTGACAAAAATTAATTAATATTTTATTAACAATAACATAAAGTACGCTAAAACCAAAATTATAATATAGTTTAAGTAGTTAATCTTTTTTTTAAAGTAATTAAACACCAAAATGCAATTCTATCTTTATCAATTTCGAAGCTCAAAAGTTGTTTTTCCTCATAATTTCATTGAAATTTTAAACAATATTGTTAAAAGTATGCCCTCTGAGTATTGTGCTGCGATTTTGTTATAATTACGTATAAACAAAGCTGTATTTTAATCAGATAAAAGCAAAAAAATACTCTGAACCTAAAATGTCAGTACAATTTGATGTGTACATCTTTTTTAAAATTTCATTCAACTTGATTTGAGGAAACTCATTTTAGAGTAATTTTAATTTAAAGGCTCTTATTGCACCCTGAATGGTTAAATGAACGGTGGGAAATATGACCGATGTTTTATATTGGACGAAATAATCTACACAAACTTGACGCCGTCAGAGGATCAATTTTGTATAATATTGCCACCCTTAGATATAATTGGATTGTATTCAAAGGAAGAACGTTCTTGATGATATTTATTATGCTTTCGAAGCCCAAGGATCACTTCTTTATATTCACAGGATCTTTTTATCTCTTCATACTATATACAAAACATGATTTCTCCTAAATCCTAGGTGGAGTAAGTAAATGTAACAACCTTCAACAGCCAATAGATGTTTCAGACTTGGTATTGATTAAAATAAATCTTATATTCTTTAAAAAATTTAGATATGCGAAAAAATATAACATAACCAAATATGTTAATCATACAAATAAACGTGTTTAGACTCCAGATTAGTATTCGTATATATTTGATCCAGCCCTATCATGTCTCCCAATCTAAGGTGAAATATGACTATCATTGTCCAATTACTATGTTACACAGGATAAATATATATTTTTGCGAATGAATTGGGAGTCTGATTGAGGTCTTTTTAGAATGGATGGATAAGACATGGCGAAATTGCAGACCTGATATCCTTCAGCCCCGTGAAGTTTCAAACCGTAAAGGGACTTTAAAAATCCTTTATGATCTTTTATTGAAGGACTCATTTATATCTAACAGTGGCCGTATTGAGGTCTATCAAGAAAAGTAAAAAGTTATTTGACTTCTTAATGGTGTGGGATATTTTGGTCAAATACCGTCAGATAATCATTTGTTTTATTTCCTCATTTCCCCTATAGCGAACCATCTACAGACTTCCCTGCCCTTTATCACGGGCATATGTACATGTACATATCCCGTCACAATATATACATTTCACTACTTTTACAAAAAATATCTCTTAGCTTGAACTACTTTCGATCTCTAAAATAAAAGTTGTGTAAAGTTCTCTAATTAAGTTCAAGAGTTTTTTAAAGTATATGATGAAGAGTTTTTTTTAAATAAGTAGAAAATAAAAACTTTGCCAA
The DNA here is from genome assembly GCA_013387185.1 of Caligus rogercresseyi. NCBI lineage: Eukaryota > Metazoa > Arthropoda > Copepoda > Siphonostomatoida > Caligidae > Caligus > Caligus rogercresseyi. The sequence continues at coordinate 91,129 of CP045894.1, forward strand.
TTAGTTACGACTCAATTCTTTAAACAAAGAACGAAACTCAATGAATAGCAATAAGGGGATGCCTATTTAGTAAATGCTATATGTACTCCAAAAATATATTCACTAATACTATAGTGAATGACATAAAGTGTGCATTTTTAAATAAATTACTAGAGTGTACATATATATATACTTAAAAAAAACGTTTTTTCTTCCCACCAGCAAAATCTTGATACATAATGATAAATAGATAAATATCAGACTTGTTGACGTTCGCGAAAAATTGTCGTTCGTTTGTCGTTCGTCACCAAAAGTAATCGTTCGTCGTTCACCGTTAATTTCAAATTGAATCGTTCGTCGTTCATCGTTCGTTTGTCGTTCGCCATTCTGAAAAAAATTGACGACGTTTTTTTAGAAATAAATTTCTGAAAAAAGTGATGACGGTTTTTTAGAAAGGAAATTTGTCCCATGAAAAAAAAAATGACTTTTTTCTTTTTTTTCTTTGTTTTTTTTGGCACCAAAAACAAACGACAAACGATGAGGAATTTTCCTTGTCGTTCGTTAAAAACTTTGTCGTTTGTCGTTCATCATACGCGAACGATGACAAATGAACGATAAATCAAGAAGTCTGATAAATATATGTGGACAATCTTAAAATTCATCTGAGAGCAATGTAATTACTATTCATTTTAATTATAATGGCAAGAAATGGCTATTTAAGAAAAGGCAAGTTACGTCATTCCTCTTGAATTGTCTTTTTATAATGATGTATATATATATATTTTGCGCTTAAATACCAAAGTTAAATAATTTCTTCATATTATTGTCAAGGACAGTCGTATTTTACCGTGAGAAATAAAGTAAATAGATAAGTATGTACTTATTAGGACCCGGATATGAGGAATCAAATTGAACACATCACAATTAAATGCTTTTTACACCAGGAGACATGAACATTTCATTTCTTTAATATTTTAAATTCATATAAATGTTTGTTTTTCGTAACTTTACATCAGGACAATTTGCTAAATAATTAAAATGAGCAAATTGCTAACATATAATACAACAAATTGCATCCTGTTGCAAATATATAAATATTCGCTAATATCATCAAAATAGTAGTTACTAAGAATGCCTATTTCTGGCGTACAAGAATTTAAGACAGTCATGAAAGGAATGTTGTTTTTAACACACTGTGTCTATAGGAGATACCTATATGGAGGATAGAGCTTGCTTTTTCAGCTAAAAAGCAAAGAAAATGCCACAAGATTTTCTTTAGCAATTAGCGGTTGTCAATTTTATTTTATTTCATTTTCAGCAACAAAAAAAGTTAATTCTGTTTTAATATTGTTTCGTATTAGGACAAAACCATTTTATCACGACTAGTCCTTATAATAGTTGTTTTTCTACTTCGAAGGAATAGTTTTAGACTAGAATGTATATTATTGCATTGTTTTAAATGCAATTACTTAGGGAATAAAATAAAGATACAAAACTAAACAGTTAATCATATGTTTAAAAATCGCTTTGTTATGTTCAGTAACAAATCACTCGGATAACTTATGGGCTTCTTTATTCAGTTGGATTATTTTTGTCGGATTAACATTTCTTTTTTATGACAGACAAATAATGGTACATTGCCAGCTTGCCTACATAAATTATGTAAAGGCCATACATTATGACGCCATCCTATGGTTGTACATACTCTAGTTACGACATTTATATAATATGAATACCCCTCGCGTCTAGTTAAAAAAATATTGACATTCATATGTCTATTGAATTTGTATCCATAATTATGCAGGGCTAAAGTACTTCATTCCCTATTTTCAAAGATATTGGCTTAAATAAGACGTCATATCAAATTTCACACATATATATATACAGAAACGACCGGGTACCCGGCCCGGCACGGGTCCCGGCTGTTTATAGATCGTCCTGGTTTTTTTAGACTCCGGGCCGGGACTTAAATATTTTCGTCCGTTTGTCATTCATATAGTGACGACGTTTTTTAGAAAGGAATTTTCGAAATATTATTTTCTTTAAAAAAAGTCAGCAATTTTTCTGAGATATTTTTTTTCTAAAGTCTTTTCTAAAAAAAAATCGTCACTTTTTTTGAAAGTCTTTCGTAAAAAACGTCGTCACTTATTTTTGATGTCCCAAAATGTAAGTTGACATAGAGACTTGTTATGATTACTTTATTTCAATTATATTTTCGCATATGAAACAACCCTGTTTGTATTTGTTTTATTTTTGTATGTTTCAGGCTTATAGGACAATGACAAGTATTTCCTAACTTATACATCAGCACTTCTCTCATTAGGGGTTTCCGAATTTTTCCTACAGTGGCATATATTATATATTTCTACGACTCTAAAAATCAATATTGGATTAGAAACAACGCAATTTTGGCAGGAGTTTTATAAATACCTTCATTACAAAATTATTATTTTATTTTTTATACTTGTACCAAAAACATTTTTTTTCATAACATTTACTAGTCGAAAATTCATATTAAGTACGAAATAATCTAGGATATAATAATTTACCAACAATGAGGCATTAAATAAATCGAGCAATATTATTACCTCCATCGAAGGAGGTATTGTTACCTCCGCCGAAGGAGGTATTGTTTTCATACGTTTGTTGGTTTGTTTATTTGTTTGTCAGCAGGATAACTCAAAAAGTACTGAACGGATTCAAATGAACTTTTGTGGAGTTGTTGGAAATGCCAAAAGAACAAGTGATTAAATTTTGGTATCTCTAAGTGGTTTTTAATATGCAAAAGAGCACAATACTACTATAATACATATGAAATGGGGTCTATATTCAGGGAGTAGGAAAGAACAAACGCTAAAAAAATATTCATTGACGTATTATTGTTCATATATCAGCTCCAGGACTATGTTAACCCAGTGACTTAGCTTAAAACTTCTTCCGTCTTCCCATCTCTGAGTGCTTTTTTTAATATGCAAAATGAAAGC
>CP045894.1:94191-105919 GCA_013387185.1 Caligus rogercresseyi
TGTACAGCCCGTGCAGGTAAATTTGGAACAAGTTATGGCCTCCAGGATCAATAAGGAGATGTTCTAGCAGAAATATTATAAACAAAAATAACATTAGACAATTTCAATGTGTCCTCCTCCAGCTCCACACAGTCTCACACCGGGACCGTGAATGCCCTCACTGGCCTGGACACCTGCAGCCTCCAAGGACATGGCCACAGACGTGATGGACGACTTAAGGGCCTCCACAGAGTTGTGGTGGGTCGCACAGGCCTCCCCCTCCAACTTCCCCTACAGGTAGTAGTCACAAGGGTTGAGATCTGGGGAGTTGGAGGCCAGGTCTGAGGATCCCAGAAGTGAGGCACGTTTTCCTTGGAGCCATGCCTGCACAGTCTTGGGTGGGGGGCGGGGCAGAGTCCTGCTGAAAGGTGTACTTCCTCCCAGAGGCCACAGTGTCAATCCAAGGCTTGACCACGTTACTGAGGACCTCCAAGTACACCTCCTGGTTGACCTTTTGCTTGGGCTCAAAGAAGTGTGGCGGCATGACGTGGCCCTCACTGCTGATGACACCCAGGACCATCACTGCAGCCGGGTTCTTTGTCTGAAGACCATGGGGACCTCAGAAGCCTCCCTACAGATCCACCTGTCATCTGCCTGTTCCTCTTTTTGTTCCATGTCTGTGGCCATGTCCTTGGAGGCTGCGGAGGTGTCCAGGTCAGTGAGGGCATTCAGGTCCCTGTGGAGACTGTGTGGAAGCTGGAGGAGGACACATTGAATAAAAGTTGACCATAATTGTCAAATGTGTATTTTTTGTTTAATAAATATTTCTCTAGAACCTCTCCTTATTTAATCTGGATGGCTGTGATGACTTATTCCAAATTTACCTGCACAGCCCTGTATTTCAGTTCTTAAATAAAAGTCGAAGTAGTTGCGTACAAAATACATAATAAGACATTATAGTTTTAAATTAATACAATGACAAAAGAACGAACCAAATAAAACAAATTAGAATAAATAAATACAATGATATCACAATGGTATAACAGACTTAGGTAAATAACAAACTAAATTAGCATTACAATAATGTAGGTTAGCGTTGAATTAAAAGACTAAAACAGACATAAAAATTTATATAGCTAATAAAATTTTAATAACTTCTTCATTATCTTAAAATGGCTGAGAGACTTGGTTGGGAAATATTTGATTTCCCTCGAAGCGAGTGTCCACGAGTTGTCGGTTACGGAGGGGATTTGAGAGTGAGAGCCCCATATCTGGCGGCGGCTGCGGGATAATTCCACGGACATCTTGGGGACTTATAAGCTCGTTTGAAGTAAATTTGCTCGCAATTCTTGCCTTAGCATTTAAAACTGCAAAATCGATTGCCTTAGAGACGTTTGATCGATTATGTTTGGACAGGCCAAAGAGGACCACAGCTTTAATTGTGCCTTCATTGGCATTGCTCATTCCTTTTACGTTTATTGCAATTAGTCTTTTTAGAATATATATAACTGGGCAATCTACAAATGCATGTATGGTATTATTATATAATTTACCACAGTCTTTACAATGTGAGCTAAATACAATGCAATTAGAGGCCACTTGCAGCTGGGCCGTAAATTTTCTACCGTCATGTATTCCCTTCATAGAACGTTCAATTCTTAGCCTCCAGTTACTCGGTAGTTCAAGAGCTTTAACAAAACATCCGTTATACGATCTACTTCCTCACGAACATTCGGAATTGACATTTTTAAATGCCACGGACAAGGAGTTAGGTGCATATTAGCGGCTCTGAAGGGGGATATTTAAATCTCCCTTCATTGAACGGATGAATAAGCTGAGACGAATGAACTGATAGCGCCTTATTGACAATGGCTCTTTCTTCCAAATAAGCCGGACTATTCAAATTTTTAAAGAAAAAAGGTTTGTGGACATTTTTATGAATAACGTCTACCGTCGAATCACTATGATATATATAGGGGTACAAAGTTCCAAATAATTCTATGAGCTGAAGCCCACACTTCAGAAAATGCCCTGATAGAGTTGTTTGTTAGGTTTGTTCCAAACATTAGCCTATAAAATAGTTCACTACTTGTAACTGAGTTCCTCCATTCTTTATGGGAACTTGGTTATATCAATAAAAGTTTTATGTATATCTTGGGAATGATAGTGGACATTTTGGTCAAACCTCCACCGATGAGGGACCTAGGCCTCGTTACGGCATCTTTATATCTCTTGTGAAAGATAATTGACAGCCATTTTTCTCCTCTTGCATAGCTTTTTCTGCTATAAAAGGAGATGTTGTTGCTTTAAACAAAACAACTGGGACAATTTGAGTGTTATAAAGATCAATCCTTTTCTGTAGATTATAGTCCCGCCACAAAATAATACGTTTACCAATAGATGAAGCTAAATGGTTCCAGTTATTGGGGTGAATCCCTTCGGGGCACCAGTCAATCCCTAATATTGAAACTTTTCTTTTTACTAAGCAATGACCTATGCTTTGCCCTTCCAAAGGATCCCAACATCCAATCGGAAGAATGAATGTTTTTGATCGGTTCAGTTCCAACCCAGACCTCTTTTTAAACTTTTCGAACATATTAAATAATACTTCTACTCTCTTGATGAGTTGTAGCTCCGAGCTTGCCTCCACTGTAAGGGTTACGTCGTCAGCATATAGGTCCACTAGATGCCTGGTTCCCCCTAACCAAACCCCAAAACCCTCATATTTTCGTACCAGTTGGATTACTAACTCCTCTATTGCCGCTACAAAAAGAAGAGGAGCAGATAGACAACCCTGCCTACAACTCTTTTTGAGCTCGATGGGCCTGCTTTCTTGACCTCCTATCGAGATCACTGAGGATCCATTAAGTAATAATGCCCTAACTGGTTGGGAGCAGATGTCTCACTGCTCGAAGTATTTGAGAGTGAGATATGGAGTCAAAAGCCTTTTTGAAGTCAATTCCTATCACAGCTCCAAATTTATTTATTTTTCTTACAGACTCCACCGCTGCTTGTACCTATATTGCGTGACACATCCGCTATGTTCCTATGCTTCAGAAAACCCTTCTGATGTAAGCCTATCTTTTTATTCAACTCAGGTTCCATTTTTTGTGCTAAAATGCCTGAGAGAATTCTATAGGAGTAGTTCAGGACCGTGATAGGCCTCCAGTGGTTGAAATTGGTTCCGTTCCCCTTCTTGGGAACAAGAACTATTCTTCCCTTTGTTATACTTTTTGGGAGCTTGCCTTTTAATTACATTGACTCTCCCAGCTAAGAGTTTAAATTATTAGCTCCAGTTCACATTTGAATCATAATCCTCTAAACATGATTGGCTTTTAAAAGAAATTATTAATAAAGAAGGCAAATAATGCCAGTATTTAACTTCTTAAATATGTAAAACCAGTAAGCATATTTATATACAATATACTTCACATAATTTTTATGTATAACAAGATATATTGTATAACACAAATCGACCAAATCACTCCATAATAAGGATCAAAATGATTAATCGATATCAAACTTGAAATCATTTGTAATTTTTAGTTGTTGTTATAATAAAACAATTTAAAATTGCTTTATTCTTGAATGTCCTCATGACTACAAACATTTACCTAAAAAATTGCCTCAATTTTATACTTTTCTCCATCCAATTTATTCCAAACCAGAACGTTATAATATGTTGTAGGATGCAACTGCTCTGGTTTTGTAAGGATATAAACATGTAAAACAATATATATATATATATATATACCGGATGCCAATTATGTCTCGGGACAGTACATATACGTGTGTTTATTGGGTCCAATTCTAGATTTTACCTCTCTCTATCATCTGTATATTGTAAAAGAGATCTTTTTTAATACATATTTTACTTTACTTGTTTTTGTGTACTCCTTTGGTCATCCTCAAGATGGAGAAACGTGAAGCCATCGTAAAGCTCTACCAAAAGGAACATAGCTGCAGGGCAATTGTGGAAGCCTTGAAGCCCATGAAGGTGTCGAAATCAAATGTCTCTTACACGATACAGCGTTTTAAGGAGACAAACAGCTTCGCTGACAGGCCTAAATCAGGACGTCCAAGGTCTGTGCGGACCAAAAAGCTGGTAGAAGCAACACGAATCAAGATTCATCGAAACAATAAGCGATCCATTAGGAAAATGGCACTCGAGGTAGGAGTTAACCGTGAAGTGATGAGGAAAATAGTCAGAGAGGACCTTGGAGTCAAGCCCTATCACCTTCAGAAACGACAGCTCCTCAGTGACGCGACTGTGGACAAGAGGCTAGAAAGATCCAAGGTACTTAGAAACTGGCTCAAATCTCGTACGCGAATTTCCATTATCTGGACGGACGAAAAGGTTTTCACCCTTCAAGCTGCTTTCAACAGCCAGAACGACCGCATTCTGGCAAAAGACATCCGGCAAGTGCCTGTGAAGGACAAGACCGTCTTCAAGCGCCAAAAGCCAGCTTCCGTCATGGTGTGGGCTGGCGTCACCACCTGTGGTAGGAAAACTCCGCTTATCTTCATTCCAGAGGGGGTAAAGATTAATCAAAAGGTTTACCTCGATATGATGAGCATGCAAGTGCTTCCTTGGATCAAAAAGCAGGAATGGGAGGATTCGTATTGCTTCCAGCAAGATGGCGCACCGTCTCATACAGCAAAATTAGTTCAGGACTGGTGTCATCGTTCATTTGAGCACTTCTGGTCAAAGGATATGTGGCCACCTTCCTCACCAGACTTGAATCCTATGGACTTTTCAATTTAGTCAATTCTGGAGAGGAAGGCGTGCACGAAGAGCCATAAGAATTTAGGGCGCTGAAGGCCTCATTGGAGGTGGCATGGGCAGAAATTGATCCGAATGTTATCCGTACAGCCTGTCAGTCATTTGAGAAGAGGCTCAACGCTGTGGTGGTCGCCAAAGGTGGATATATTGAATAAATATATAATACAAATATGTTTTTGAATATGCCCAATATTTTTGACAAAATAAATGTTGTATCTAAGCAGCTATTGATTAGTTGTAATTATTTTAAAGTGTCCCAACAAATAGTTGTCACCCGGTATATATATATATATATAATTAATATTATATATATAAATGTATACTACATCCAACATGATTTACACAGGCTTCAAACAAGTTTTTATTGAAATGAGATTAACAAAGCCACATCCTCAATATAAGATTGTTCTTTGAAATATATTCTTTGCAGGAAAAGATCTCTTATTAATTTTACAACCAAAAACATGATGTAAAAAGACATCAGAATCATTATCATATTGTATTATTATTAACAACAAACACTACATTCATATTTCAAATCAAATACATATATGTATGTACAATGAATGGCAAAAAAAAGAATCACTTCTTGACTGGTTTTAAGCTGATAAGTAGCTCATATTTGTCCATGAACATTTTTTAATGGATCTTCCCCCCCCCCCCCAAGCTTCAAAACAAGTTTATCTTCCAAGGCCTGAATCTTCTTCATATTCCGGAACTCAAAATCCTACCTTCCTCTATATCATCTAATTCTCTTCCTGATCAATGAAAGGAGAAAAAGTAGAAAAATCAAATAGATCTATGTCTTTTATGTATTACATAATAAATATTTTTTTTGTGACCATAAGGCCATACTTTATTGTTTTCTATAGTAATGTATATAGACATAGAGCAGAGAACATAACAACTGGACAATTATAATAAGAATCAATTCACAGCTAAAAAGCCAATGAGTATAATTGTAGTAAAAAAATAATCAAAAACATTTCTCAGTAGAATATAAACTTTTTGTAAAACACTAAGATGGAGGTTTACAATGCTGGACACACCAGAAATGCCGTGGAGGACAAGTAAGATATTGTGCAAAGATAGCATTTATGTTATGAAAAAACTCAGCACCATCTCAAAAAGTTGGAGAGATTAAATCAAGGAAATCTATCCCTGGAAGATTACATTTTAAAGATGTCCAGAAGAAATGGCCGAGGAAGAAATGGCCCCATAAAAAATGGACCAGGAACAAATGACCCAAGATAAAAGTGGAAAATTACGAATCATAGAAAAATGGTTCAAAAGTATGGGTAGGCAAGAAAAGAACCAGAAAGTGACCAGCCTTAGTGGACATACTACTGAGGACTGCGCCGCGGATGAGTTGAGAAAACAAAATGGAATTTCCCAAGGAGCTACTCAATTGCCAGTTAGCTCCGAGGAATATCCTTCTAATCAATCTACAGATGCTGCAGACGATTACTTAAAAACTAAGGAAAAGTCAAAGCCAAAGAGACAATCTACTATGGATGTGTTTTTCAACAGGGTTGCTGATGACCTAAAGAAGAAAAACAAGAAGTTATAATAATTCATCAGCTTATAAATTCATTTTATTTCTATATATTTTTCAGTTGCTTGAATAGTTAAGAAGGAACTCCACATTACTGTAGTAACACAGATACCCCATTGTGTGGTCGTGTTCTTTACTTTAGTTTGTATTTATATATATTTATGTGTACATCTATTGTAATATCTACAGTAATAAACCTTTAACTAACTAACTATGGGTAGGCAAGATTTTGAGTGACATACAGTTATGTAGTGTACAAATACTATTTCTCCTATATAAAATTGAGTAAAATATGGCAAAAGAGAACTTTATTTTCCCATGCGTCATTTTTTTCCTTTTCTATCTTTTCGAATGCCATTAATATATGCTGAACACACTTTTAAAAAAAAGATAAAAGTTATTAGATTGGTTGACTACCGTTTAATGCCGGAACTAATATATGATTTATATGTTCTATATATAACCCATAAAATTGCAAACAAACAAATAAAATATTGATATTTACTCATGGAAATCAAATTGTATTGGAGAGGCTCCAACTTTTACAAATCTTAACAACATCTCACTTCATATGTACTAGATGGCGCTTGGTCAATACTTCATTAATTTATTTAGAATTTTGTCTAACGTTTAGAAAGAAAAACATTTAAAATAATAATATATTTAGTTTTAATTTGAATAAGTTATATACATATATATATAAATAATTATAACACATTTGCAATAAATATGTTTGGATATATATTTTGCAAACATGTTATATTATTTCAAGAAAAATCTTGTTAAATATGCAAACTTTTTCGTCCCATACGTTGCCATAATTTCCTCATAAAGATTGATTCAATTAATCTTTTTAAATAATGGTACGAAATGGTTCAGATGAACTATAAAGTTATAAAATGAAGAATACAGTTTTTCATTTTTATTTCTGTTTCTAAGAATAATTGAACATGTTATTGAGTACATGAAAATTAGATTAATTTCATTTTTTTGCCTATATGGTTTGATAGAATTGCATCCGACAGGATATAAGCATTATAGCATTAAAATTTGTTTATCGAGCCTAGCATCTTATCAATGAGGTAGACCAAAAATGACCATCCCCTCTCGGGAGTATACAAACATGCGCCCCCAACATTGAGATTTGTACACGCTCATATACAATTTCATTATTATACTATTTATGCATACGTTTTGCTTTATTTTGTGGATGTATTTATGTTTATATATTTTACTTCTCTGGTTGATCATATTGGTAATAACACGACGTTTTAATGTATTTTTATTAATATTATAAGATATAATATCATGTGAATAAAGTTTTACCTTGGTAAAAAAAAAGTTATAATTTAGAAAAAATGTATGCAAGTTTGAAAAATATTATCCTTATTTTTATGCATAATTTTTGGGTTTTAATTAGTATATTATTATGATCCAATAGTTATGTTAGACACATTTAAAACCCTTTTATTTTGATATGCATGCAATCAAATATTATTATTTTTATAAGTGTTTAGTTTAGTTAACTTACATTGTATTAATAACTACCGTTTAAAACCTATTTAGAATCTTTGTAGAACCTGTACCAAAATATTTATGAGGTAAAAGAGAACTAAAATGGAAATGGTGACTATAAAAATCCTTTTTTACTCATCCATAAAATTGAAAACTGCCCATATTCGTAATTCAGGAGCTCAACTAGGCATTTTTTTCATGAAATATGAGAAAAAGATAAGATATTTTCTCAATTTACTGTAAAAACAGTTTGTGTTTTTTAATTAGTTAGGTATTTATTGTTGTTTTACCATAGTATATAAAAATAGTTTGTATATTTTTTAAAGAAACATCATTGAAATGTTTTTTTTTGTATTTCATGACACTCTTCTAAAAATATTCATTGACAATGTTGTAATATACGAGTGAGAAAGGAGTTAACTTTAAAATAATGGTGGGGGTATTATAAATTCTTTAAAAAACAGGTAAGTGCAGTAATATTATAAAAGATATTAGACAGTTAATATTTTAAAAAACAGGAATTTCTTAAAACAGAATCATTCATTCTAACAATGTTAATATCAATATTAAATATTTAAATAATTAAAAAAAGACCGGAAAAGAAGATCGGATAAGGCTCTAAAAGAGATGATCAAGTTGATTTGATTAAGAAGGGGGGGGGGGGAGGAGGGGAATAATGTAAACAAATAAAAAGTAGTAAGATAAAGCTCACTTTGGAACGGAGACTTGGAGAAGGGCTTCCCCCTCTCTGTAAATGATTGAAGCCATATGCGTGGGCATGGGGCGGTTCCTGCTCTCGCGGTGTTAATCATACCGATGACTTTGGTGAGGACGGCCTGCTTGGAAAGCGCATTACTCTCCGGATGAACTGCAAGCAGCCAATCTTTCTCTTCAGGGAAAGACCAAACTCCCCCAGCAACAAAGGTTCCACTATTTTCCTAATGGGCATCACCGCGCTGCACTCGTGGCATCATTGAAATGTTAGATTTCCTGTTATTTTTACATAATTATATATACATACATATATATAAATATAAATTTAAAAAAGTATATATATATATATATATTAAGGTGATTCTTATTTCACGTTTTTCGGATTTGAGAGTCGGGCTCCCCCTAGGATTTCTTTAGGGCATAGAGATCATCTTGTGAAAGTTTGAACAAAATCAAATAATGGAAAGTGGCTCCTCAACGGGCCCAAAAGGTATTTAGTAAACTATGTAGTAATTTTTTTCCTGTCATTCGATCGCCTTAATGTCCTTAATTTCAATGCTATTTCAAACAATTTGCCGCAAAATGTACATATGCTCGCAAGGATTCCAGTCAGTTTTTATTTTTTATGTACATGCAAAATAAAACGAGATAATAAAGTTTCAAAATATTATTTTTTGGGGTATTTTCCATAAAAATGACTGTTTCAAAACTTAAATTTCTCGTTGAATTTTGGATGTACATAAAAAATAAAAACTGATTTGGAATCTTTGCAATCATACCTACATTATACGGCAAATTGTTTGAAAATATCATTGAAGTTAAGAACATTAGAGGCAATTGGGAGTCAGGACGTGTAGATGATTTAAAAATCAATTCCTTCCGGGGAAAGAAAGGAATTTCTTTACTTTATTCAGATTAATAGATTCATTGTTCTAGTGAGAGAAGTATCATAGATGACATAAAGTGTCTAAGTCGTCAAAATTAATTGAATAAATAAGTTACTAAAAAAGGATCTTGGCAGGACAAAATGCATTTATATTCGAAATATGCATATTCATATAACTACTAAATATATTAAAAGTTCACAATTTAAACCTCGTAGAATAGATTTCTACTTGCATTTGAGCTTGCTAGGGCATTCATCCAACTCTTGTGTACGCCTGATTAAAGCGTTAAAGATCCATTGAACAAAAGCATTCATTATTCTTCTTTTTTGTGCCTTGTATTCATATTTAATTTAAAATTTATATTATACAAAATATGCATATATATATATATATAACTGTTATTTTAAATATAATTTTGCACTATTTTTATGTGAGTGAATCATGATTTTATTTTTGAAACAAGTTTATTGATCAAACATTGATTTTAATACAAAAAAGACAACCATTTTGAAACTTGCTTGACAGGAAGGTTAGCAAAATACGTATCTTGTTTTCCCCTTTTCATGAATGGGTTTCGTTTTGTGTGTGTGAAGGCTCGAAGGTTAAGCGTGTCATATTTATTTTGAGGCAGGCCTCATGACCAGGATCATGAAGGACCCAAGCAATTTGTCATCATCCGTTCTTTGTGATGCTATAATGCTTCTTTATTATCCTTCCTCCCTCCTGGAAGCAGCAGGATCACGAAGAGGAGTGAAAGAAATCATTCTTTGAGATGCTCACATACTTTATAGAAAAAGAAAATCTAATAAATGGCTACCATCAAGGCTGTTGTGGGATCTGGAACAAAAAGGAGAAGAAAAAGACTCTGGAATAAGTAAACTTAATAATATTTTTTTTTTGTCAGTTGGCAAATCAATTTTCTTTTTAATTTTATACCATGTAGTTGATGATCCATTTATTTGGCATATGTGATTAAACAATATCAACATTCACGATTCCCTGATAATGGGATATTAAATTGATATTGATAGGAACATCACTCCATTCTAAGGATTCGTTGAATGACATGAATCGAGGACCATGACAAGTGATGTTTCGTGCTGAACTTCTAATCTCTAACTTGATGCTCTCATCTCAATCCGTGAGCAAAGGATGCTTTATTTTTTATACTAACTACTTATTTTAGTTATCTTAATCATCAATCTTTTTAACTAATCACATTGGAAGATAATGTTCCGGTTTGCTATCCTTAGATATCAGACTTTGGATTAGAAACGGTATTGGTTGAAGAAAATTAGTGGCAATGATTTAAAAATATACAGCGTCATTCGTGAATGTGTAAACAAACGCTCAGAATAAAGGATTTAGAAAGCTAAGAGTTCCTTTTCATGGGCTAGAATCCATGTTGTTTTACGCGTACTTTAAATTAACTCACCAATATCAATTATTAATATTTATTGCATATTAAAACGGGTCAGTTCTTCATCGAATGGAAATTAATGCGGGGTAAACGTAGAAGTTGCTCCTCTTTTGGAGGGTTTAAAGCTGTTGGGTTCAATTGGTCCATTCGAAGCTGTGACTGTTATACAGGACTGATGACAAAATACAGCTCTAGGAATGATTTCCTTGATATTTGTTAACTCAGAGTAGTCCAGATTATTAATAGCAACTTGTATTGAAGAGTCATTTTTCATAACCGGAAAAGCAACAAATTATTTAGCTAAAAGTTTGACCTTGATTTTATTTGAATGTAGAGCTTAAATCTACTGGTATATGTGGCCATATTGAGATGAAATATTTCATAAAATAAAGGCATATGTTTGCCTTTAGAATAATTAAGACTACAGATCTATATGAACCATCATATACAGCAATTAATAGAGGAAAACAATGTTTTTTATGTTTACAATATTTATCTATGAAATTAAAATATATATATTATGGTACACAAAATAGAAAATCTAAAGACATTTAAAAAATTGAAATTGTTCCAGAAGCTAAGGCAATGTATATCGTCCCAACTATGCCTGAAAATAACAGGCAGTCCAATTAGGACTTCCAATAAGTTAGGTAACTTTTATTCTTAGGGAAGACGCTGATTATATTTAAAAACAATCAATTCACAAATAAAAAATATAGACAAAATCGAAAACAAAATATACAAAAAACTCTAAAGGACAGTTACTTTAAAATTATCAAATTTTCCGAAAGACTAAGACGATGTTATTCGTCCCAACTACGCCTGGAAATAACTGGCAGCCCAATCAGAACTCCAATAGGTATGGAAACTTTTAG
>CP045894.1:113168-135340 GCA_013387185.1 Caligus rogercresseyi
CAAGTGATTTCTGGGGCCTTTTATGGCACTAAAAAGTGTGTGTGAATGTTACCAACGTCCTTCCTAAGGTCAAGCTTTTCTTCAGCTGACTCCAATCCTGGACTTCCGTCGATTGAAAGCTCTTTTTGGCCCTCCAGTTAAGGATACGTCATCTTGTAATATTCTCCTTGAGATGAACATTTCATCATAAAATCAAGCGGAATATTACATTATTTATATTCGCCCAACCTCGATTTATTTCATTAATTGAAGCCTTCTTTTACGTGAAGATGATTGAGGAAAGAAATTCAAGGACCTCAAACAAGCAAGCTTTGCTCTTGCCTGAAAATAAGAAAATGGCCGTGACCTGGAATGGACAACGGTGAATTACAAGAGAGTACGAGCCCATCCTAAAAATAATACATCAAAAGGACCTGAAACAAAAAATAAAACTAGTGTTCCAACCCCATATCACTAGTAAAACAATAATATGAAAAGACAGAGGGAAGGCAATTCGAATGAAACCCCTCCTTCTAAAAGACAGCAAAAGCAGGAGGCTTTGCAATCAGAAGCTCCTAATACAAAAACCGAAAAAAAAGATTTCTTTATGCAGAAAAATTGCTAAAGAAGCCACAGAGATTGTCATCGTCAAGAAAAATGGTGACCATATTTCCATGATCGACTGGAACAACAACAATAAAAGTACTTGACACCGACTATGTTGGTCGATTGAGCGGGACAGCTGGGCAATTCGTGCCCTGCTACGAAGGCCGTCGCTATACAAATCAACAAGCAGTGATTTATGTAAGTGACAAAAACCTCAAGCCAGCACGTCCGAAAAGTTATTTCGGAAAAGACACCTCTCTTGCCAGTCTCATGGGAAGAACTGGAGAAAATTAGAGAGGAAAAAAATTGTAAGACCCTTACTGGCTTCATAAGAGGAGTCACAGGGGACATGGTTGATGAAATACTCGCCAAGGTCATTGCATATCAATGCAATGTTAATAAGATCCGAGGCAAAGTTGATGTCATCAATTTGACATCACACAGCTCGGAAAAGTGCTTTATATTAAAGTTAACAAAGAGCATTTGAAAGCCTAAAATCAATAAACTTTACAATAAGTATTGCTTCCGCTGGTAAATTCGCTTTCAAGACCCTCGGAAAGCACCGACTATCCAGAAAGCGGAAGAAGAACATGAGGAAGACATGTCTGTAAAGACCCGAACCACGAGGAAACAGTGGGTAAAATAAACTACAAAAAACCCACAACTAAAAACGTCGAGATTGTCAACGTCATTCAACCGAAGACCCAGCAAGTGACCAAGTTAGTGGAGATACTACTGAGGACTGCGCCACAGATGAATTGGGCAAACAACCGGAAATTTTCCAAGGAGCTACTCAAGTGCCAGTTGGCTCCGGGGAATATCCTTCAAATCAATTTACGACGATGTAGAAGATTATTTAAAAACTAAACACCATAAGAAAAAATCCAAGCCAAGGAAACAATCTACAATAGATATGTTTTTTCAACAGGTTGCTGATGATCTAAAGAAGAAAAACAAAAAGTTATAATATTCATCAGCTTATAAGTTCATTTTATCTATATATTTTATATTTATTATCAGTTGCTTGAATATTTAAGAAGGAACTCCACAATTACTGTTGTAGCGCATATACCCCTTTGTGTGGTCGCGCTCTTTATCTTATGCATTTATTGTACAATTATATTATGTCTTTGTAATATTATATGTATATATATGTATACGGTATACAGTAAAAACCTTTTAACTAACTAAAAAAAGTACTCTTTTAGGCCTCCTTTGAAATATTCTACATTCACGTTTGTTTACATCATTTCAGAAATTTTGCTCTCTCCATATCCCCGGAGTGGGAAGAGGATGAAATCATTCACGAATCCAATATCAAGCGGTTCACGAAGCGACACTGGCTCTACTTCAAAGTCTTAATGACCCTATATCATCTCTCCCATACTTACCTATCTCTCTCCTCTTTGCTTCCTATCATAGTTATATCTTACCAATAATTACACAAAAATATTCCATTTATTTATTATTTATATTCAAATGATATTTTAAGAGTATTAATATATTGAATGAGGTTAACTTGTGTTCATGTCGTATTTTTTTATTATTAATAATACTTAGACGAGGGCTTTTTGTTGCAAGGGAAAGCAATTGATTGGTCTAACGAAGAGGTTCTCAATCTTCGCCCAGCTTGCACTGTACCTGGTTCGAACTCTTGATATTAATTTCGAGCTGTGGACTATTTATCTTTCATAGAAATATTTTTAAAAAAAATATTGGAAAACGTGATCGCTCCCATAATTCTCTTCGGATTAAATTATATCTGCGGACAGCATCTCCAAAAACATTTGAGTTTGTGCTTTCGAGTTGCAAAAGCTACATCGCAGAGAGTCCTATCTTCGGGAGAAGCTATTCAAGAGAGAGCGTAAAATCCATTGTCATATCAGCAGCAGCTCGGTACATGGGGCCCTCTATCAGGATTCCAGAGGATTAAAGCTGGAGATTGTGCGAGTGACATCTTTCGTTACTTCCCCTCCTGTTCCGAGAAGACCTCTAACCATCTGAAGTTTTGACTGTGGATGATTTTAATACCGACTTGGCATAGAAAGAGAAAAAACTGAAAACATAGAGACATCTCTCTGGCCTCTCTTTAATTATAGTATTAAACCTCACAAACCTCTCCCTTTTCATAACAAAGCTGTTTTATTATTATTGCGTTACATTAAACAGCTTGAGTTATTTAACTCTAGAGGATGAACCTTGATACGGGGTTCCCCCCTGTGTCCGGAGTCACTTATTCGACAGGATTCCTGGACTAGAGGAACTCCATCGTCTCTTGTCTGGACTGACTTGTTCTTATGGTAAGTAGTTCAATGCCTCCCTCGTCACGGAAGGCTCTATAGGCTTCCTCTCAAAGCTTATTAATTATCTTAGCATTTTTCTGGCCGATTTGACGACGAAAGTGAAGGAGGAAGACAGTAAGACCGCCCCTCATAATTCATCTAGAAGATAAAAAGAAACAATGCATCAAAATGTATTGAAGTTTTTTTTGTAATAAATGTAAAAATTATAAAATAATTAGTTAAAAAATCTATTATGAATAGGGAGAGGTTTGTGAGGTTTAATACTATAATATAAGAGAGGCCAGAGAGATGTCTCTATGTTTTCAGGTTTTTTTCTCTTTCTATGTCAAGTCGGTATTAAAATCATCCACAATCCAAGTTTTTACTACTATTTTACCCAAAAAGTCTAGTATTGAATTAAATGACACCTATTTATTCCAAATCACGTTGATATTATTTTACTATCCAATGATTTCTACTTTGTTTGGTGAATGATTGTACTTTTATGTGTGCGTTTAATGTTTTATATTGACTTTATTTAATGTATAAATTTTAAACTCTAATGTTTATATATATATATATATAAATATTAGGGTTGTTCTTATTTTTCAAATGTTTGAAATGTTAGCAACCATTGTGGATTTTCTGTTTCTTGGTGATAAAAGAAGACGGCATACCAAAGTTTGAAACAAATCAGTAAACATTCACAGGGTTGCTCAACGAGATCAAAGTTTTAAAATTTTGTAAAAATATAGTCAACGTACCCAGTGCTACAAATGTCTGAAGTTCGATCACGTAAAAGCAAAATGTACTGCTACTAAAAGAACGACTTATTGGGATTTGACAAATATTTTCGCTCAGAGTTTGGACTGCCAATGAGGATTGGTGGAATGGAGGAGAGAGCAGTGGCGGAAGAGGAAAACGAACAAAAAAGGCAGAGGAAAATACCATATCTTCACAAGAAGAACATAACTAAGTTGAGCAAAACCCGATAATTCAGAACTACATAGAATGAACCAATACTCACACGAGCAACAGTAGACTGAGAGATGATTGCAGGATGTCCTCAGGAAAAGACCTACATCACCACAAAAGTCCAAAAAAAAACCTCGAAAAGCGAATGTACGGAAGCCCAGAAGAAGAGGTCAAAAAAAGATCTCGGGAACACTCAACAACGGGGAAAACTAAATTTCCAAGTCACAAGTACTCTGGCCACAAAAAAATGTCTTATATTTTTTTATTTTTTTAAGTTTCGCCATAATCCCCCCCCCCCCCAAAAAAAAAAAAAAATAAATAAAATATAATTAATTAAACATGCCTATGAACTTAAGAATCTTAAGCGCTAATGCAAATTCCATTTTTAACCAATCAAAAAGTAAAAAATAAATTAACTATTTATGTGTATACAAACCGGATATTATATCAATTTGCGATTCCTGCATAACAAGTTTGAATGACGGTTATTGTCTCCCAGAAAGATATGAGACCTTTATTGTTCCGGCAGTGAACATAAAGGCAAAACATCTTCCAGAGGCATTATTTTACAAATCAAAAAGAAGTTAAATCCAAAATTAATTGCCAGTGATACTGGGGTAAACTACTGTGTGCTTGATTTGGAATGGGGAGACAGATATATTAAAAGTGGTTCGACTTTTTCTGACATTTTAAAGAAAATAAAATCCGACGACACTCACTTGCACCTGTTCAAATCATGAATGACCTGACGCTGTGTTCGTTTGACCAATAAAACCAAAAGTCGGATACTTTTTGATCATACCTCGTATATATTAAACAATTAATATTCATTTATGTTTTTAGCTGCGCTATATATTGAATGTCTCTCTCTCTCAGCTCTGAATTAGAAACAGAGAAGATAATTTCATTCAAAGCTGAGAAAGCGACAATAGCAATAACTAACATCGCTATTAATAAAGTATGAGATGAGTGCATAAACTTTTGAACAATTAAAAGGCTACTAATCTTATACAAATATAGATGTTTAAACGCAGCCCTACCAGAGAATTTTGAACCCCACTTAAATGTTTTAATTAAATGAAGATGGTCATTCTATTAGGAATTTAAATTTATGTTGAATAATTAATCAAGATAAATAAAATATTGTATTGATGTACCAAATAATGAAGAAAAAAAAAATACTAAAGTCATATTTTTTTGATAAGGTCTTTATTACCTCTGCCGAAGGAGGTATTGTTTCACTGGCATTGGTTTGTTGGTTGGTTGGTTGGTTTGTTTGTCAGCAGGATAACTCAAAAAGTACGGAACGGATTCGGATGAAACTTGTGGAGTTGGTGGAAATGCCACCAAAAGAAACAAGTGATTAAATTTTGGCATATCTGAGTGCAAAATTAAGATGCAAAATGAACTAAATACTAATAAATATTTCAAGTTAGCCTACTCTGCCAATAGATGTCGCTGTGCTGTGAAATCGGGTGCCGGGAGCGTCCTTCCTCTCGGAATTTCCGTCGAGGGGAACCCTCCCCGTCCCTCTACGCCGCCCCAGTCGTGAAAAATCCGCCTCGGAAGGCTCATAAGGACCCCGTGACGGCGGAGGTTTGCACTCTCTGAGTGTATATATGCCTCTAGTTTTCTTTATTTTCTCGCAGGAAAAGTTTTATTACCAATAATGGGTCCGTATTTTTATGCATAATATATATTTGTATTAAGTATTTACGACTCCGTGTCTAGATTTAGGTTTTCAGATCGACTAGTATTATTATTTATTAAGTGATAGTACAAAATAAAAGTTAAATAAAAGAAGTAGACTTACTTTAAATTGAGCTAATCTTTGAATCTGGATTTAGAACCCTTTGAATATAAGTATTTTATTATTATTAAAAAATAGTCATTTGAAAATAAATAGTATATTGTATTATTTTCAAAACTGGCATTCACTAGCGGAAAAATCACTTTGAAATCTGTGACGGCACTGCCTTTGTCTTGGTAGAGCTAGATGGAGTGTCCTCAAATGTGAAATGCCTTATCAGCTCCAAGATGATCGAAGGAGTTGACGCCATCATCGGGACCGATATCCTTCGTCACCACAAGATCTTAATCGAAAAGGGGAAAGTAAAAGTCGGTGGTATTCCGGTGGTTTGTTCGGTATTGACCCCGAAAGTGGAAGTGAAAGGGAGAAACTTCCATGCTCGTTTTGATGGGAAGTTTTGGTGCACAGAGTGGGACTGGATCCGTCCCCCGACGATTTCTAATCGTGTATCACAATACTCGATAGCAGATCACGTGAGAGAGCAGTTTGAAGAAGAGGTCGGGAGGTGGGTCAAGAATGAATGGATCGTTCCTAGCAAATCGTGTCCATCGGGAGGGGTAATCCCGCTCATGGCAGTCGTTCACGAAAAAAAGGGCAAGGTTCGCCCAGTGTTGGACTTTCGCGAAGTCAATGAATTTGTAGAATGTAGCGGAGCGGACGCCGATGTGTGCTCCGAGAAGTTGAGGATGTGGAGGCAATGGCCATCCAGGTGTGCAATGCTGGACTTAAAGGACGCCTACATGCAAATTCACGTAGGAGCGGAGTGTAGCCGTCATCTCAAGGTCCGCTTCCAAAATAAAAATTTTGAGTTGCAAAGGATGGGCTTTGGCCTTAATTGTGGCCCGGAAATAATGAAGGCAATAGTTTCTCACGTATTATCTCTTGATCCAGCTATTAAGAAAGCTTGTGACCATTATTACGATGATATAATTGTTAACCTGGACATCGTCGGAGTGGAAAAAGTTGAAAAACACCTGAGAAAATATGGACTAAATTGCAAAGATTCAGTGCCCCTCAACGAATCAAGAGTTTTAGGCCTTGAGTTGGCCCAAACCCGACAGGGTCTCATGTGGAAAAGACCTACTATGGACATCAAATTCTCCGAAAAACTCACAAAACGAGAACTCTTTTCTATCTGTGGGAAACTCATCGGACACTTCCCGGTCGGAGGATGGCTCCGAACGGCAGTGAGTTATATCAAACGATGCTGTACAGGGGCTTCATGGGAAGACAGTGCAGGAGAACTTTCAGAGTCATTTCTGGATGAGTTAATCTCAAGAGTGAAGCGAGACGATCCTGTCTGTGGAAAATGGAACGTTCGTCCTAGTGGGAGTTGGGAGCTGTGGTGCGACGCTAGCTCGTTGGCATACGGAGTAGTACTAATGAAAGATAATGGAGTAATTGAGGACGGAGCCTGGCTGCGAAAAAAGGACGACGGTGATCACATCAACATGGCAGAGCTCACAGCTGTCATAAAGGGAGTGAACATGGCCCTTAAGTGGGGAACAACCAGGTTGGACATTTTTGTTGATTCTGCTTCGGTCCACTCATGGCTCAAATCAACTTTGACACGCGACAAGAAAATAAAGGTATCTGGGATCTCCGAAATGCTCATAAAGCGTAGATTATCTACCCTGAAGGAAACATTAGACGTCTATAATGTCGATTGGAACGTACACCTTGTTCCCTCTTCATCCAACAAAGCGGATGTCTTAACTCGAGTGCCAAAGAGTTGGCTGACTCAAGCCAAAGGCAAGTCATCTCCACGCTCATGCTTAGCTCGGTCAAGACATCAAATAGTGAAGGACACCCACAAACTCCATCATCGTGGAAACGATGTAACACTTCACTTTGCCCAAAAAGTGGATCCAGGAACTACAAGGGAGGAAGTGAATGAAGTGACAAACTCCTGCGAAGTCTGCAAGTCCGTGTGTCCTCACCCTGTTCGTGTCAATGGAGGAACTCTGTCGGTTTGCTCTAATTGGGAACGAGTGGCTATGGACATAACTCATGTAGGTTCGAGGAAGTTCCTGACCATAGTAGACTGTGGGCCTAGCCGGTTCGCTATCTGGCGCGAAGTAACCCACGAGAGTATTCCGGAAGTAATAAAGTGCGTCGAGGAGGTCATAAGTGCCATGGGACCTATGAAAGAAATGTTATGTGACAATGGCCGAACGTTTAGGTCTCATGCATTCGAATCCCTCTGTAAGAAATGGAGAATCAAATTAATATTTCGGTGTGCCTATAAGCCATCTGGAAACGGAATAGTCGAAAGAAACCATAGAACAATAAAAACAATGTTGGCCCGAACGGAGACTTCCGTTCAAGAGTGTGTGTACTGGTATAATATCATACCAAACGGAGAAAGCGATACTCCGCCTTTCGAGGAGATCTTCAGGGGAGAGTGGCGTAACCCTTTCCTCGGCGAGGACGTGGAGGATAGACTGAGTGAGGGATCCGACAACTACTCGGGCGAGTTCACAAAAGGGGATTCCGTATGGGTTAAGCCTCCCAACGCAAAGTGCACTACAAAGTGGACCCCAGGAACAATATCGAGCGTGAACTCCGAACTAAACATCGAGGTAGACGGTGTTCCAAGGCACATTTCACATATTCGGAGGAGATGTCCCAGCGGCTCAACCTCTACAAGAAATTTCGTTGAGGAAGATGGAAACGGCGATAGACCCTCGAGGAATAAACGGACTCCTCCATACTTAAACGATTATGATACGGGCATTAGTTAATTATTTGTTTTTGGTTCAGTTTTATGAATATTTATTTTTATTCAGTTTTATGTATATTTGTTTTTGGTTCAGTTTTATGTATAATTATTTTGACTTAGTTTTATGAATATTTATTTTTATTCAGTTTTATGTATATTTGTTTTTGGTTCAGTTTTATGTATAATTATTTTTGACTTAGTTTTATGAATATTTATTTTTGTTCAGTTTTATGTATATTCATTTTTGACTTAGTTTTAGGCGTATTTATCATTGTAGTTCGTTTTTGTGTGCGTGTAATTTGTTTGTATATTTCATTTGATATTAAGTATCATGGGACCGTGTATCTTAAATAGTTCGGTTCGGTTCGAACCTCTATCCGGTGCATCACCTGGTGTACTTTACGAAATAAAGGACAGTGTTTTATGAGAAGTGGTCTGATCAAGACGTTATTAATACACAGTCTACAAAGGCGTGTAGCGTGTTGTTATTCAACTTGCCACAGTCTTTGCAGTGTGTGTTGAATATTATACAGTTGGAAAAGATCTGCAGTTGAGACGTGAATTTTCTTCCATCATGTATTCCCATGAGAGACCGTTCTATTCTCAATGCCCAACTGTCCGGGAGTTTGAGCAGCCTTAGATAATATTCTGTTTATTTTTTTAACCTCACCGTGACTACTCGGGAGCGTCATTTTAAATGCAAGGGACATGGCATCAAAAGCATTTTTGCTGCCCTTAATAGGGAGTGTTTAAATCTCCCATCTTTGAATGGGTGTGTATGATGAGACGAATTTATAGACAAAGTGCCGTTAGCAATAGCCCAATCCTCAAGTTTATCTGGACTCTCAATATTCTTGAAGAAGAATGGCCTATGGGCATTTTGACGAATGATGTCTACAGTTGAGTCACTGTTATAAATAGGGACGCAACTCCAAACAATTCTTTGAGCCGCTGCCCATACTTCAGAGAGTGTCCTGGTAACATTGTTTGTAAGACCCTGAAGACTTTCGACCTGGGGAGTTTGGTGGTCTTGATTATCTCTGAAGTTGTGCGTCCGGCACGGGCGAGAACGATGATGGCGGACCTTTTCTCTTGCTCCATGGCTCTCACTCACACCACAGTAATTCAAGTAGTGTCAAACGAAAGAAAATTGTCTGCTGATTCCAATAGTGTAAAAATTAGCACCAATTGCAAACCAGATGTTACTTAAATCTAACCCTGAAAACAGTCACAATTTACCGGCAAAGCCCTGTATAAAATATAAGTTAATTTTTTTATTTATATTTCTGTTAAGTATTGCATTTAAAAATATACACTCAGAGAGTGCAAACCTCCGCCGTCACGGGGTCCTTATGAGCCTTCCGAGGCGAATTTTT
The DNA here is from genome assembly GCA_013387185.1 of Caligus rogercresseyi. Taxonomy (NCBI): domain Eukaryota; kingdom Metazoa; phylum Arthropoda; class Copepoda; order Siphonostomatoida; family Caligidae; genus Caligus; species Caligus rogercresseyi. The sequence continues at coordinate 122,919 of CP045894.1, forward strand.
CCCGACTGGGGAGGCGTAGAGGGACGGGGGAGGGTTCCCCTTGACGGAAATTCCGAGAGGAAGATGCTCCTGGCACCCGATTTCACAGCACAGCGACATCTATTGGCAGAGTAGGCTAACTTGAAATATTTATTAGTATTTAGCTCATTTTGCAGCTTAATTCTGCACTCAGAGATGCCAAAATTAAATCACTTGTTACTTTTGGCATTTTCAACAACTCCACAAAATTTCATCCGAATCCGTTCTGTACTTTTTGAGTTATCCTGCTGACAAACCAACAAACAAACCAACACCAGTGAAAACTAGAGGCATACATACACTCAGAGAGTGTGTACCTCCGCCGATCCCACAACATTCCCATTCAAACATTCTCCCTTTCACACGCCCGATTTTCTATCTCTAATCATTGTTTCCTCTCTGTTAGCTCATTTTGCATATTAAAAAAGCACTCAGAGACGGGAAGAGGAAGAAGTTTAAGCTACGTCACTGGGTTAACATGTCCTGAGCTGATATATGAACAATAATACGTCAATGAATATTTTTTTAGCGTTTGTTCTTTCCTACTCCCTGAATAGAGACCCCATTTCATTTAGTATTTTGCTCATTTTGCATATTAAAAAAGCACATAGAGATGCCAAAATTTAATCACTTGTTCCTTTTGGCATTTCCAACAATTCCACAAAGTTTCATTCGAATCCGTTCAGTACTTTTTGAGTTATCCTGCTGACAAACAAATAAACAAACCAACAAACGCCACTGAAAACAATACCTCCTTCGGCAAAGGTAAATATATCTTTGTTTTACCTTATTATACCTTTGTTCTTATTATTATCGTTTATTTTGTAACATTTTGAAATGTCAATGATCAAAATATTTGCTGGTTGACACGTACAGTTTTTTGTAAAAAAAAAAATCTTTGACATTATTTGTTTTTAAGAACTTAATGTTGATTTAGGCTTTGATACCAAGTAATTTATTTACAAATATTACTTCTAGCTATATAAAAAAGCTATAACTTTGTTATATATTACTAAAAAACAAAATTCACTTATATTAAAAATGTACTCAAGGAATAAATTTTGGAATCTACTAAATGACACCTTTCAACCCCATTTTTAACTTTTTTATAAATTAAGAACAAAAAAATTCCGAACCGTATAGAACTTATGATCATTTCACATGAATAATTAAAATATTAAAAGAATTTTCTAAAAAGCACGAGTATTCCTGGGAGTATCAAGTTTTCCACGAGTAACTTCCTTTTTGATATATATTAAAAAGAAATGAGCTTTTAAAAGTAACGAGTTTTTTTCGAGTTTAAATTTTATCCGAGTTACGAGTAAAAACTTGTAAATACTCGAGTATTTTTTCTTACTACTCGCCCAAGCTCGAGTAAGAATTTTAAGCTCGTGACCCATCACTAATATATATATAAACATAGGCGTAGGAGGCAAGGAGGGTAACTGCTCCCCCAAAATTCGGATGAGTTCTCAAATTCGGGCAAATTGGTTATGGTATTCGGGCATTTAAGTTGAAGAAAAAGTTATGAAAGCTGCCGGATTTTGAATTATAATCAAATAAATATTATGTAATGAATAAAATCTAATTACTATAAATAAAGTATAAATATTCATAGTTTTCTTCATTCGATAATTTTTTTCACCGATTTCACAAATCTTGTTAAAATTCGTGCAAATTGAATGCTGCCCCCCCCTCCCCAACGCTTATATATATGTGTATATTGTATATATAATATATTATATATATATATATATATATATATATATATATATATTATATATATATATATATATATATATATATAGAAAGATAGATAGATGATAGATAGATAGATATACACACACACACATATATATAAATATATGATAATATCTATATATTGTTAAATTAGGGCAAATTGAATGCTGGCCCCCCCAAACCAAACATCTCCCCAACGCTATATATATATATATATATGTATAAAAAATATTAATGTATATATATATATATAAAATATATTAATGTTTATATATATATATAGAGAGAGAGATAGATAAATATGTATATATATATATAAATATAATATATATATTAGAGAGAGAGAGAGATAGATAAATATGTATATAATATAGACACACATATATATCTATCTATCTATCTATCTATATATATATATATATATATATATATATATATATATATATATATATATATATATATATATATATATATATATACAGAGTGGCTAGGCAAAAATGTCCGGTTGATAAGTTTGTTTCTTGTGCGCAGAGCGTACGTAAAAATTCAAAACAAGTAAATCAGCTTAGCTTTTGAAACAAATAGCTACAATTTATAACTTTAAAAAATATCTTTCAGACCAGAAATGAGTGTTCAGCAAGCGAAAAGACAACGGATTCACGATTTGCTTGACGCACAAATAAATCAAGTCGATATTGCCCGGATCGTTGCCGTTGATATCCGTACTGTCCGTCGTATCCAGCAAGACAAAAATGATGATAAAGGCTTCAACAGAGCTCCTGGATCTGGTGGCCATAACAAAAAGCGGACAGAGGACTTTCTCAATGAAGACAAGGCCAAAGTTGAATCGGACCCCACCATCAGCCTAAACCGTCTCTCAAAAGAGTTCAACGTGTCCAGGCGCACAATCCAGCTGCCTGCCAAGGAAGATTTGGACTTGCAATCATTCGTTCGGACCTACAGACAGCTATTGACAGCAGCAGCGATGGAGAAGAGGCTGGATAGGTGCATGATCATCCTAAATTGGTTGAAAAAGAAGCCGTGTCTCATCAAAATATTTTCAGACGAAAAGATCTTCACGGTGGACCAAGTTTACAATCGCAGAAATGATCGATGGCTTGCTAAGCAACGTGAGGATGTCCAAGGAGTCTTCAGGACCAAGAATCCCCAGCAAGTGATGGTCCTTGGTGTATTCAGGTTCGACGAAAAGAAGATGCCTCCATTCTTCTTTCGGCCGGACGAGAAGATCGACACCGAGGCCTACTTCAAAGTCCTGAGGTATACTGTTCTACCATGGTTTAAAAAAAACTACACCACCGGAAACTATGTGTGGCAGCCGGATGGTGCATCATCTCATATGGCGGCTAAGACCCAAAAGTTCTGCAAGGACAATATGGCCCATTTCTGGCCGAAGAACTTCTGGCCACCGTCATCCACGGATCTAAATCCGCTGGATTTTTTCTGGTGGGGCGCAATTGAGAGCAAGACCAACCGGACCCCTCACCTCAATCTTGACTCTCTGAAGGCCACCATCATCAAGGAGTGGGACAACTACCCTGAGAAGCACATTATAAATGCCTGCAAACGCTTCCGGCCCCGCCTCGAAGCCGTCGTGAAGGCCAATGGAGGCCATATTGAATAACTTAGATCCTTTTATATACTACTTAAAGCCAAATAAATTTCAGTTCCATAGAAGCAACCAATTAAAAGTTAATTAAGTTCACAAAATCAAAATATCAAACCGGACATTTTTGCCTAGCCACTCTGTATATATATATATATATATATATATATATATATATATATATATATATATATATATATATATATATATATATATATATATATATATATATATGTGTGTGTGTGTGTGTTTTCCAGTGACGTCATTGAGTAGCTACACAGCTAGGATTAAATGTTTTTTTTGTTGTATTGCCCAGACCTTATTATACAGACCTTGATAATGGCCATCCAATATTTTTTATATCATATATTAATATATCACTGGTCCACTGCCTGGTCCTGTTAGGTTGATGATCAAGGCTCCTTCACCGAGATTTTATGATCTTCATGTCCTTTGGACTGTTAGATTCATCAGGACATCAGGAGACTTATTTCATAGATATACAGGACTGAGGCGTCCAATAGTAAATTCCAAAAAGAGGAAAAAGTCTTCAATATGGAGGAGGTTATGGAAGACGGTCCTCCAATCACAAAGATGAGGGGTAGGACTCCATTCATGAAGACGAGGGGCAGGACTCCATTCACGAAGAGGAGGGACCAAAACGAAGGAAGGACGTCCTTGGTCGAAGACGAGGGAAGGGGAGCCCTATAACGAAGACGAGGGATGGGAAGCTCTCTAACGAAGTCCGACGAGGGTAGGGCTCCATTCACGAAGACAAGAGACGGGGAGCTCTCTAACGAAGATGAGGGAAGGAACTCCTTTGACTGTCGAAGACGAAGGGTAGGAATCCATCCACGAAGTCGAGGTGAGGGGAATATGTCTCTTATTGGGGGGGGAGGGAGGAGACTCGTTTCTTGTGTCCAAGGCATTTATCCTGGAGTCCCGGAAGATAGAAGGAGGGATGGAGGAAGGAAGGGATCGAGGGATCTCCAACAAGTTTGAAGTCTAGGCCAGAATGCTTTCATGACACCCCAAAAAATAGATTCCCAACTATGATCAGTGGAGGCTCTATTATTTGACGATTGTTGATGGTGACATCACTCTTGACTCTCTCTCCCCCCCCCTCATATTTATTTATGTGTATATAAGGCGTGCATTTTAAGCCGTGTAAAATTGTTCCTGTGAAAATAGATATATCGTTGTTGTCGCGTCACAGGTTCGACCGAACCGAGTCTGATATTACATTCCATCACTAATCAGCTTACAATGTAAATAAACAACTCTACGCGTCATCAGTCAGCTGCGGAAAAGGGCGCAATAATATACGAATACAATAAAGTGTAAACAATTGAAATACAGTCATTATCTAACAGTCTAAAGAGAAGCGTCTTATTATTTCCTTTTATTGTGTTATAGTGAGTACCTTTTGATATTGATATTATTATTTGTTAGCGAAGATTCTCAGACCCATTTCAGCGCGGTCTGCTTCGTTACATGGTCCTTCGAGCCGGATACGAAATAATACACGTTTGAAAGATCTCCCTAGATCCAACAATACCTTATTGGTTGAGGCAGGCCTGATCTTAGGTACTACCATAGCAGTAGGCCGTTGACGTCTCGTATCCGTGGAATTGCAGTTTCTAATTAGGTTAGCCGGTCCTTTCATTCAGTAAGGTCCCTGTCGGTAGTAACTTCCCGGAATCCCCGGCACAGTTCCCACAGCGTCACGGCTGAGGCTCCTGATAAAGGACGCCCAAGTCAAAGACACCTAAATTAACTCCTTATTCTTTACTCTACGAAGTATTCAACATTCAGTTGATGATCATTGGGATGTATTGAGCCTTTAAAGTCGATTTTATTAAAATATTATTTCAGTTTTTTTTCGTTCAAAATACTCTAATAAAATTCTGATAGACCCCTTTTCTAAGGGGAACCTCTGTTTTTATTTACGTCTTACTTAGATATTTTATACTTTAATATTTTTTCGTTCAAATACTCTAATAAATTCTGATAGACCCCTTTTTCTAAGGGGAACCTCTGTCCAATTTTTTATTTACGTCTAAACATACTTACGATATTTTATTCGGACATTAATTTTTAAGGTTTTTTTTCGTTCAAAATACTCTAATAAAATTCTGAAAGACCCCTTTTTCTAAGGGAACCTCTGTCCAATTTTTTATTTAAGATTAAATATACTTAAAATAGGAAAGAATAATACAACTGTATCAAGTTGGAATCTGTTCATTTCCCCCAATATTCGATAATAAGGGTTCTCATCATATAAATATATCCTGAATCTTACATTGAGGCTTCCCCCTCTTACTATACTTAGAGCTAACCTAATAAGGTCGGCTTAGAAACTTATTGGTTTGTCGTAGGCAAGTCATAAAAGTGAGGTTGATTTACATTCCCTCCGTCCCATCCCAGAATTCCTGGAGGACATTTTCAGGCTTGATATCGCTAGCCGATAAGACACCCAATACGTTGATCCTTCATAACGACAGAACCATAACTTTAATCTCTATAGAAGTAAAGTTTAGGCTCTGGAACAGTCCAAGTTTGAGTCTGTTCCCTGTAGTTTCTACGGGGGGAGGTGCTCTACATTTTTTACATATACAGTCCAAGTTTGAGTCGGAGAGCTACAACACTGAAATTATCGTGTTTTTGAACGAATAATCTTTCAGTCATATTGATATTTAGAATTAAGTTTCTAATTTTATCTACTCCTTCATCCTCCTTTAGATGGCTGACCATCCAAAAGGCTTTGACTCTTCCGAGAAGCAGAGTCTGACCGAGGCTTCTTTTATGCAAGACGTCTCTGAGCCCAAGGCGGACAGCAACATCCTTAATTTATCCTCCGAACAATGTCATCTTCAAGACGTCGGAAGCGACCACGAGTCAGTCAAGGACTCGGAGCCTAGCTCTAATTCAGCTTCCGAATACGAAGAGGAGGATGCCACACCTTCGTTCACGGCAGCAGCCGTTAAAGCCCTCCTGTCTAAGCAAGGGCAAGAGACGGGGGAAGTTATGAGGGGCCTTCTTAAGGAATTCATGGGCAAATCCTCTGAAAGGCCCGTCGAGGGAAGACCTGTGGCCAAGACATGTCTACCCTCAACCTACACACATGAGGAAATCGCAGGATCCTCAGAGACCAACTTCACAGTGGATCAGTGTCCAGTCACCGATGCTGGTCCCTATGAAAAACGCCAATGGGTTGAGGGTATGACCTCCTATAAGAAGGACCTTGAGGAAGCTTTGGCAAAGTTTTCACCCTCGGAGATCCAAGTCCGGAGGGAGAAATATCTCCGATCTGCTGCCAACGGCATGGCGGCATACCTCAAGGCCAAAGAAGACGGCCCTTTGATTGCCCTTGAAGTCAGCGGAATTGCCGAAAAGATTCGGGGGAATCCGAACCAGGCCGAGGAGATCAAGGCGGGAGAAGAGGAAACTCTTCTCGAATTGAAAAATTCAATTTCCGCTCTGAATGCTAGGTGGGCTAAATTCTGCGGGAAGCCCCAAGTCCTTCAAGAACTTAAGGACGCCCTCCAGGCCCTGAACGCGGCAGGGAAGACTCCCTCAAAAAGCGCGACTGCACGGGAGATTAACGTGCTCAATTATGTCTCCCCCTTCTCCGGACAGGAAGAAGCTGTCCGCTCAACATTTGAACGCTGGCGACGGGATTGGGAGGCATGCCACGATGCCATCATGGCAGCGGGAGCTACTGAGGCTGATGCGTTCCATCGCCTCCTTGCCGCCATGGCTCCTGGGAGTCCGGCTCACGCTCTGGTCCTACGGTACCAGCGTTCCCCCTCCCAATGTTATTCGCTAGCCATGAAGGCTTTGGAGGAGGCATATGGGGATCTTGTCCGAATGGCGACGGACCTAATTGCTCCTGCACCCGCATCCAAAAAACCAACCGAGGTCGTCCAAGACCTTCTAGATTTCCTCGATATGGAGGAAACCTTGAAGAAAGCGGACGTAAGCATAGGTGACATATTGGCCCAGCAAAAATTACTTGCCATGCTTCCACCGGCCTACAAGGCTGACGAGGAATGGCCAAAGTGGGTGGAGTCTGCTCTTCGGGACCAAGCCAAGGCCGCAGCAGCGGCGAATCGTGCTTCAATGGGCGCTAGCCCCGTGCCGACAAACTCCAACATCGGGACACTATATAAGAGGGAGAGCTTGAAGCTCTTCGCCCTCTGGTTGGAGGAAAGGAACCCCGCTTCGTCTACAGAGGCGGCTATTTTCTCTGTCTCGACTTCAGTTCCTCCGAAAATTCCCCTCCGACCCAGGGTTCTCAAAAACGGCACTTTCGGCGGGTGCTTGTGCGGAGCACAAGATCATAAGGCCTCTACTTGCACAACAGTAGCAGCCTGGGAGCCCGCTGTCTTCTACAAGGTGGCCACTCAAGCTAACGCTTGTAGATCTTGTTGCCTTCACACATTCAAAAAGGGTGAGAAGTGTCAGCATAGATGTCAGACGTGTGGGCTAGGACACCCCACCAACCGCCACCACCACTATCGGAGACGCGAGGGCAAACCTTTGAACGCCCCAAAACGCAGAGGTAGTGGCAAAGAAGGACCTCCTCCTAAGAAACTCCATAAGGAAGGGGGGAGAAGGGAGAAGTTGAGGGGAAATAAGGGCAGCAACAAGCCCAAAGGACCCACTCAGGCAACCGTCGACGCCGCCGAGATTGCTAAGGCCCTAAAATCCTTCTTTAAGCCCAAAGAAAATTAGACAGCATTTGGCCAAAGTGGCCAGGAGCTTGTGCGCTCCACCTCTAATTTATTTTCGGAGGAATCAATAAAATTGATTAAAAATCCACTTTGCTCTAATATTGTCTCATTTAATAATACTCATGATGTTTCTTCTGGGTGCCGGGGTTATAGTTTAGGTGAAGACCTATCTAGTTCTACAAATGGTATTAATAAAGATTCGATGAAAACATGTCCTAATAATGCTAATAAAGTTGTATTTAAAGAGTCCGGTTACGTGCACGATATCTCTGAAAAGACCCTCCACGTAGCTTCCAAGGCCAGGGGGGTAGAAGATAATACTATATCAGATACTCCTTTGGCCGCAGGGCTTCAGATTTCTTTTGAAACAGAGATTCAAGATACACTTAGAAAAAATTCCTTTAACATTAAAGACAACACTAAAACAGTCAGTTCATCAATTATACAGCCTCCCGTAACGAATGATAATAAAATTTGCATGAAAACCACTGCTGTTAGTCCTAGGGAGGTTTGTAACAGCCTTTCGCCTTCAGATGCGATCGCGGCTAAGCCGTTTTGTACAGTTCATAAAATTTACGGTTCAAAAGCTGATAGGCGTAAAGCTGCTAGGAAAAGACGTCGAGGGGGGAGGTACTGTCAACCCTCATGGCCAAGCCTATACCTGGCTCGTCTTCATCCTCAGATTCAAAGACAACTACTGCAAGTGTCTGTGTGCTGCAGGGGTTTCAGGATGAATTAAAATCTAATCTTGATTCTTTAATTTCAAACGTTTCTAGACAAGAACAAGATTCATTTATAGTCGCTCAAAAATGCAATCCGAAAGTCGACTTGGGAGAGCCAAGAAGATGTATCTACTCCATGACTCCTTCCACAGAAGAGGAGCATGGTGTGGACAACGTTGTTCATTCTCTAGACTTTACCATCAAGGATAAAGCCGTTGCGTACTCTGCGACAGTCCCACAATATAAGGGATTATGTGGAACGGTTGAATGCTATCTATTGAACCCTGCTACTCAACAAGAAATTAAAGTAAGAGCTCTGCTAGACTCGGGAGCTAATGTTCCCTTGATTGAACAGCAAACAGCAAAACATCTTGGCTTGTCAGGAAGAAAACAATTTCTTTGCTTAAATGTCGCTGGTGGAGGTTCCTCTACAAAAGAGGTCCAAGAAGTATCATTCCAGATAAAATCTCTAGATGGTTACAAAACCACAGAAATGGCTGGAATAGTCACAGAAAAAGTCGGGACTCCATTCCAACCAATAGATTTCGACCCTAGGAGGCATTCTTATCTTCACAATATAAAATTAGCCGATAAGTTTCCTAACCCTAACCCGAGACCAATACAAATCTTGCTCTCAGAGCCATACTTCTCACAGCTACAGTTAGATGAGACAATTAGACACAAGAATCCTGGTCTTCCAATTGCTCAAAAAACAAAACTAGGCTGGGTGCTCCGAGGGGCGACCGGAATATACAAGAGAATTCCGTCAGCTCAAGTGTTCAGTTCTCTGACATACACGAATGAAACCTTCGACCTTGAGACAATGTACGAGAATTGCCTATTTGATTTCTCAAAATTTTGGTCAGGGGAGAACGTTGGTATAAAGCCACAGGAAACAATGCACTCCGAGCACACTGCCTTAGAAATTCAAGCATTGGAGTTTCATAAACAGACGGCTAAGTTCAACCCTAGAATAAAACAATGGACTGTCAGACTTCCATGGAAAGATCCTGACATAGAAGCTCATAGAATGTCTGATAACATGAATAGAGCCGTCGCTTTTTTCCACCGCACTGTGGAGAAAGTAAAAGCGGAACACCTTTCGATGGTCGACGAAGCTTACAAAGAGCTAGTTGAACAAGGTTTTGCAGAACCAGTACCTTTAGTTGAAAGGAACCCACCCTGGCCAACATATGTTATGACGTCCCGTCCTGTATTCAGGATGGACAAAGCCACAACCAAAGTGCGTATCGTCATCAATGCATCTATGATTGACCCAAGGGACAAGTCAAAGTCCCTGAATAAAATGCTAATGCCAGGGCCAAATTTGCTCCCTCAAATAATGGAATTGATCCTTCGGTTGATGCAAAAACAGCACATTTTTCTTATTGATGTACGAAAAATGTTCTTAGCAGTAAAGTTGGAGCTGAAATCCGACAAAGATATGCTCAGATATCTTTGGGGGGAGCCAGGAAAGCAACCAACTCTATTCAGGTTGACTTCGTTGGGATTTGGAGTAATCTCCAGTCCATTCCAAGCAATGCAGTGCTTACGAGAGTCGGCAGCCGCGCTAAAATCCAAATACCCTGAAGCAGCAGAGTCCATTGAGGCCAACACTTATATGGATGACAACAGTGACGGTCGGGATTCAATCATAGCAACCACTAATCTGTTGCAAGAGATCCTATCAGTTATGGATTCAGGAGGTTTCCATGGTCACAAAATTGCGGCAAGCAACCCGACAATCCTTAATGGGTTAGACCAGGAACGACTAGACACTAATAGAGTTGTGTCTGTCCTTGGTTTAAAATTGGATTTTGACACAAATGAGTTCATGTTCAATCTCGATAATAAGTTTGATGACTTTGACCCCATGGCAAACAGAATCACCCGTCGAAATATAGTAGCTGTTGCGAGTCGCATTTTCGACACTCAAGGATTCGTATCTCCCTACATTATGCAGTACAAAAAGATTCTGCCTATGATGTGGGCCAACAACACAGGTTGGGATGAGAACTTAGTGGGTCGACAGATCAAAAACGAGTTGGGAGAGCTAGTTCCGGATCCTGTTGCAGAGGAAGCCGTGAAGTTATTCCGAGAATGGTTTACAGATATACCCCAACTCAAAAAACTCAGGTTCACTCGATTCCTTCCGGGTAAACTAGACAAGATTGCTATTTTTGGAGATGCCTCCAAGAAGGGTATTGGTGCGGTTGCTTATGCAATTAAGCGTCAACCAGATGGTTCTCTAAGAGCCCAGATTATATATTCCAAAAGTACACTCATGCCCAAAGACCTTCGTAAGAAGGATTTTAAGGACGCACTAACAATCGCAAGGGCAGAACTCATAGCCCTCACTTGCTGCATAACAATGAGCACATATATTCAAAACGCCCTACGCCCCAGTATATCTACAGCCGATATTCATATCTTCACAGACTCCCTCTTGAATCTTCAAAGGATTCAAAGAGGAAAAGGGCATTGTAAAGTTTGGGAAGAGCGCCGAGTGTGTAAAATTCTGGACGATAAAGGTCAGAGTAAAATACATTTTTGCCCAGGTGTGTTAAACCCAGCTGATTTGCCTAGTAGGGGATGCCAACTACCAGAATTAATTGATAGACTCAAGTTTTGGAAAGAAGGCCCTGCGTTCCTTTTAGAAGAAGAGAGCAAGTGGCCCAAGCAGCCAGTAATTGCTGGAGGAGTGCAGTCGGAAACTGCAGAAGCAACAGAGGATAACGACGCGATTCCAGACGTTCAGTTATACCTTGCTCAGACCCAAGAAATCAAAATCAACCTTAGGGGGGAGCGCATTTCAAATACAAATGCTTCAAAACCAAGCATTAACAGAGAACATCCATTAGATATTATGCTTAGGAAATTAAGTCGGTTGCACTCGGTTAGGCGTGCACTTACGACCTTCCGTCGAGCACAGCGAAAAATTCGCAAGCAATCCTATCCTCCAAGAAATTCTCTCATGTCAATCTTAGAAGAATTGGAGGCGGACAAGGAGTTGGCCAGGCATTTTCAAGGCAAGCACTTTGATAAAGAGGTCGCCCTTGGTCAAGCAAATATGGATAAACAATTGCTGAAAGTGCATAAAAGCTCTGTTTTAAAAGATATCCCAGTTTACTGGGATCCCGTTGATCAGCTCCTCAGGCTTAGAAGCCGATTACATAAAAGTGTCTCTTTAGAATTTGAGTTCAAAGATCCAATTATCATGCCTAAATGCGATTACGCAAAAAGAGTGGCAGTGGAAGTTCACCTTAAACTAAGACATGCCAGCCAAAAGCAAACATTCGAACATATTCGGATGACTTACTGGCAACAGGGTGGATACAATTTCATTAAGTCCGCTGTAAGACACGGATGCAAAACTCCTAGGTGTAGGTACATTCAGTACGAAACACCGAAGATGTCCCCACTCCCAAGTATTAGGATGGATAAACCGGAAGCATGGGCTCATGTTGGTGTTGATTATTTTGGCCCGTCATATTGCATCCACGATTGTAACCTTCTGAAATGCCCAAGAGACACGAACGGTAGAAGATGTCGAAACCCAGAAAAATATCAAAGTATGGGGAG
>CP045894.1:135440-155963 GCA_013387185.1 Caligus rogercresseyi
TTCGACTTAGGTTTAATGTAAATTTGTCGGTTACATCTCGACATTAATAATACCTATTTTTTTAAACATTCGTTGAATCTAACTTATTTAATCTTCCCATAGATATCAGATTACTTTCCAAATTACTGTTTAAAGTCTATAATGCAAGCCCCTAATTGTCGTTGGTATATAGGGATATACGTTTATCAATACCTCTAAATGTTTCTGTTTCTCAATAAAAACTAATGGAAATTAAATTTTTGTGAAAAAAATATAATTCCATTAATTATCTATTGTCGATCCATGTTTTATACTAATGCGTAGTGTGTGTGTGTTTGTTTGAGAAGTTGAAGATCTTGAATGCTAAAGGTTACACAATATATTGATTTGCTGTCAGTCGACTCTTGTTCTCTTGTACATGTCTTAGGTGCATTTCTGGAAAATAAGTAGTTTATCGGAAAATCGACTTACAAATATTACTTATCCATTATTAGCTTAAAAATAGCTATAGTCTTCGAGAACTTTTGATAAAAAATATGTTTTGGATTGCTGGTATTTAACAAATTAAGGGCATGTATTCTTTTTGGATACAAAATAGTTTTTCGAGCTCTACATGCATTTTAAATGATAAATTACTGTTGCACACAAAAAATATTTGTTTCATAAGGGATAATAATTTGAGATCAGCAAAGTAAGTTAAATTTTTTAAATATGTATTTCACGACACACTTTCAAAAAAATATTCAATTACATGATGTAATATACGAGTGAGAGAGGAGTTAACAATAAAATAATGGTGGGGGTATTAATAGATTCTTAAAAAAACAGGTAAGTGCAGTAATATTATAAAAAGATATTAGACAGTCAATATAAAACAGGTAATTCTTAAAACTGGAATCAATTATTTCTAACAATGTTAATATCATATAAATATTAAAATATAAAAAAACGACCGGAAAAAAGATCGGATAAAGGTTTATAAGAGAGATCAAGTTGATTTGATTAAGAAGGGAGGTTGGAGGGGAATTATGTAAACAAATAAATAGTAGTAAGATAAAGCTCACTTTGGAACGCGGACTTGGACAAGGGCTTCCACCTCTCTGTAAATGATTGAAGCCATATGCGTGGGCATGGGGCGGTTTAAATAATTGAAATGAAAGTTTAATTGTTTAATCATACTACACATCAAAAATCCATTTTTATTTGTATCCATCTATATAGACTTCTACTATATTATATATATACTATATATATATATATATATATATATATATATATATATATATATCTATATTCTAGCCTTCTATTATTGAACCTCTTATGTCTGTAATATCATGATAGCCACCCTTTCCTTCATTTAAACATGTATATTTTCAGGATTTTCTTATTTATACTGTAATGGGATCCAAAAAATATTCCATCTCATAAATAGAGTTAGTATAAAATAAGATATTTGTATAGTAATATATAGCATATTTTTATATGATGATCATAAAATGGTCGATATTTTCGAATCTATATATTTGTTGCTTAAGCTTTAAATCTAATAGTATGGTCAATAACATAAACAACATTAATTTGTAAATATTGGAAAAATACTTGGCTACAAAAAACAAACAACAGAAAAAGTACCATTTTTGAATAAATATACTTAAGGAAGGTTTTTTGTTGTTGTCCAAATGGCGAAATACAAAATATGCAACTTGGTAAGTTGACTCCTATTTTTAAAGTGTTATTTTCAAAAATAGTACAAAATATACACTCAGAGAGTTGCAAACCTCCGCCGCGTAGCTCCTTCCGAGCGGATTTTTTCACGACTGGGGAGGCGTAGAGAGACGGGGGAGGGTTTCCCCTAGACGGAATTCGAGAGGAACACGCTCCCGGCACCCAATTTCAACAGCACAGCGACATCTATTGCAGAGTAGGCTAACTTGGAAATTTAGTAGTATTTAGCTCATTTGGCGCCTCAATTCTGCACTCAGAGATGCCAAAATTTAATCACTTCTTCTTTTGGCACTTCCAACAACTCCACAAAATTTCATCCAAATCCGTTCAGTACTTTTTGAGTTATCCTGCTGACAAACCAACAAACCAACAAACTAACAAACCAACAAACCAACAAACTACAAACCAACAAACCAACAATACTAACAAACCAACAAACGCCAGTGAAAACAATACCTCCTTCGGCGGAGGTAATAAATTATCTGGATTTTAATATAGCAACAAGACTTTTTTGTCTTGTGAGTTTTTAGTTTTGTAAAAAAGTCTTGTAAATATTCTTATCTTGTATAATGATATATACCTTTAAAGAGTTAATAATAAATTTGTTTGCCTATATGGTTCGATAAAATAGTATCTTAATGAATATAACTAAGCATACCAGCGTATAAATTAGTCACTCACTCGAACCTAGGACTGTATTAATGAGGTTGACTAAAATTGGCCTTCCCCTCTCGGGAAGAATCAAACCTGTTCCCTCAACATTGAGAGTTAAGCACGCCTTAAACGCACCCCCTTAAGCGTATTTGAATTAGATCAAGCAAAAAAAAAAACTTCCTCCAAGTATTAAATTTAAGTTTGTCAATCATTGAAAGATTGAAATATCAAATAATTTACTGGGGCTACGCGGATTCAATTATTTAATATTTAGTTTCATATACAAAATACTAAATGCTTTTTATATCGTAACAAGTTGTAAGAAAAAAAAATACATTATTTATTGGATCAAAATTAAACACCTTTTCGAAATAACAATTATATATATATTTTATTACTTGTGATATAACTTAAAGAAAGCACAATTCCAACTAAAGTTCCTGATGTTTTGTTCGTTTTACTTTATATGTTTATATGAAAAATGACCTTAAAACATCATTGCAGCTACAAAAATAGGTACACTGACGATGAAACTTTTTCCATATCCCAAATGTATAATTTGAAGAAAAATAAGTATATTTTTTGTCTATTATATTCACGTTGTATATTAATTATCATGTATGATAAATACAAAAGAGTCGCAAGATATTATTATAATGACCATTTTCAAAGATTCCCATCAATTATTTATCATGTAACTATCGGCTAGGGCTTAAATACTTTTTATGTTACTACTGATATGAGCGCTTACACGAGTTTTTATTGAAGTAAATTATATCATACTTATTTTCTTATATTTTTTAGGTGATTCATGTTGGAATTCCACTCACTCTGTCTCGCATATCCGTCTCAATCCAAAGGCCGGAGACCATGGAAAGGACATCACTTGTCGGTCAGAGAACACCAATATCCTTGGGAGTGCCATTCAAAGTGACCTTCGACTTGATATACAATGTAAGATAAAACTGAATATTGATATCATAATTGAATTCAAACTTTGATGCTTAAAAAAAAAACTTTAGTTAACCAGCGCACGTCATTGTGAAGTAGCAGATCTCATTGGACATACTACATGCACACGTTTTCTCTTTATATATATATATAAATTTAAAAAAGCTATGGTCAGCGATGACATTGTCTGAATTTTTTGGGCCCGTGATCAAACGTAATTGCCGACCCCTGCCTATGTGTTTATAAAGGATTTGAAGGAGTAATCTTTGTTTGTTAAAGAATAAATAAATTTATAATTTTGCTTTATATTGCTTAGTCATGATAATAAACTATCAAGATTTTATTTATTAATTATGTTTGTTATGTGTTAATTTATATGTCTGTTTAGTTACTGAATAAATAGTTTAATAACCGAAAAAAAACTTTATAAAAATTAGCCGTTCAACCTTTTTTATGTCAATTTTAATTGTGATATGGTCCTTCGTTGTTTTGTCACTTTAGGACTCTTATCATCTATACCTCAATAAATTTTCGAAATTGATAGGATTGCTGTATGCCTTTTTTTCCTCTTTGAAATATGGGGATTAAGAAAAAAAACTTATTTTTTTTTGTTTTCCTCATCAGCAAGGCCTTTATTTATCTAAGTGACAAAAATTAACTTACTTAAATAAATAGTAAAATAGGAAAATTGTGCTTTTTACAATAAAACATAAATAAACATTCTAGTTTATAATTAGTTTTCCCATTTAACTCTTATATTGTGTTAGAAAGCTGTTTACACCTGTGGTGTTCGCAGGTCAATTTTGACCCGTGATTTGAAAATGCTTTAAAATGCTTAAATCACCAGTTTTCTTCCAATATTGTTTTTCAAGTCATTCTTGGCTTAGTATACATTCATATAAATGGAACCAGTGTGGGAAATTTCTTTAGTTGGCTCCACAGACACAGTGTTTTAAAATGTACCACTCGTGTAAAATGTGTGTGTGTGCCTGAATGCGCTTTCTATATATGTCTGTCTGTGCATGTGAAAGAAGCCTGTTTGTGTGTGTGGGGGGGGGGGGGGGGCGGTGTGTGTGTGGGCCATAACTGGGCATATTGGGCCACAATTGATCCTCAGAGCAACCCATAGCTTTTAGGTGATGCATAAAACAACCAGTATTCTCTGCCGGTCATTTTAGACCCGTAACACCACAGATGTAACTTTTTTTTTGGAGACCTTTATAATTTACTAAAATGGTGAAAAATGATATTTCTGCATTCAATCGGGTGTGTCTGAGGATTAGATGAAGCCTCATTCCAGAGCAAAAAAGCAAATGGTAATTTTTACACATTCAAACTAGAAAACGGGTCAATTTTGACCCTAACACAATAGAAGGGTTAAAGACCTAAAATTCGTACCCTAATGAATTCTGTAACAATGATGTACGAAATTAAAATACCAAGTTAATGAACAAAGACAGATAATACGCATACATAATTAAAAACGAAGATAATAATCCGATTTAAAGTCCATAAGCTATTAGTTCTCCGTGTCCTTAGTGTTTTCGTTATAATAACTTATTATACGTTTTAGCATTCTGGAGTGTCGGGCTGATGAGGAGGGATAGTACTTTATGATTTCATACGCGAAGTTCCATAGATTGTCCTGGACCTTGGGAATCCTTAGGGAGAGGGCAGCATACCTCGCTGCAGCCGATATGATTATTGATCTCATATCAATAACATTGACACATCGATCCGTTGTTATGCATTGGCCAATATAAGCTTTGAGGTTGGCAATGGCGACAGATAGAGCTTTCCCTTCACTTGAAGTACCCTTCAAGAAAGATGGTACACCAAAAAGAAAA
The DNA here is from genome assembly GCA_013387185.1 of Caligus rogercresseyi. Classification (NCBI taxonomy): domain Eukaryota; kingdom Metazoa; phylum Arthropoda; class Copepoda; order Siphonostomatoida; family Caligidae; genus Caligus; species Caligus rogercresseyi. The sequence continues at coordinate 140,597 of CP045894.1, forward strand.
ACTGCTTTGATAAAAGAAGGTCTAAAATCTTTTAAGAACTCTTGATTTATAAGTAAAAAATATTTAATCACGCTCAAGACAGGGCAATCAATAAACGCATGAACAATAGTATTAAAGTTTTCCCACAATCCTTACAGGGCCGATAAAACTTAATGAGGTTTGCCGAAATCTGAAACTGGGCTGTGAATTTACGACCATCATTAATTCCTAGCAGTGAACGAGCAACAACCCCACCCCAAGATGCAGGAAGACCAAGGACATCAATATAGTTCTCTATTATTTTTCCTACCTCAGAGAGATCAATAGCTACTGCTGACAATTTAAAACACCATGGCGTGAGAGGTAGATGATTAACCGCATTTCTGCGCAGAGGGAAGATAAATCTCCCTGTATGAAAGACAGATTCTCTGCCCAGATCATGATAGGTCAAAATATCTTCCTCAATTGCAATCTTTTCTAGCTCTTTTGGAGACTTCAGACCCCTAAAAAAAGGAGGTTTCTTATGACTCTGCCGTATGACATCGATCGTTCCCATTGAATCAAAACATGGAGCTAAAGTCCATATAATTCTTTGGGCAGCCCCCCATTCTCTCGAAAAAATAGTGACGATATCATTCGAGAGAGTAGTACCGAACATAAGAAATTTAAAAACGTCTGCCTCAAAAATAAAACTCCTCCATTCCAGGTCAGGATTTGTTAAAACATCTTTTAAAACATCACGATATATTCTAGGTAAAATCTTTCCCAATAAGGACAGACCACCACCTAACTGCCTACGTGGCCGTTTCAACGCAGGTAGATATGTATGATTAAAGAGTGTTTGAAGCCAGTGTTCCTCTTCTTGGATTGCTCTCTCCCCAACAGATGGAAGCGCTGTGGCGATATATATGATTTGGGAAATTATTTGTGTATTATACAAATCAATTCTTCTTTGTAAGTTTAAATTCCTCCATGTTTTGCAGCATTTTTCAGCCTTTGAGAACAGTTGGCACCAATTAGCATCCGACGCTCCATTGCTAAGCCACTCTATGCCTAAGATGTTCACACTATCCGTAACTCTACAACCACTTATAATAGTGGATGGCTCAGGAGACCAGAGACCTAAAGGGAGGACAGAAGTCTTTTTCAAGTTAAGTTTCATCCCAGAAACGACAGAGAATTTATTAAAATAAGAAATAATAGTCTCTATTCTTTTACGCAATTGTGGTACAGAATTGCCCTCAATCATGATAGTAATGTCATCAGCATAAAGATCGACTAGGTGAGTCTTTCTTCCAAAACATACACCAAACCCATTATACTTCCGCACTAATTTTCGATATAATAGCTCCATTGCAGAAACAAAAAGTAATGGTGACATAGGACAACCTTGCCGACAACTCCTACCTAAAATAATGGACTCACTCTGTACTCCGTCAATATTAAAAGAAGAAGATCCGTTAAAAAGAAGTGCCCGTATTGGATTAAAAAAGCGTCTGGGTAAAAGTTTCTTAACTGCCTCAAAAATATAACTATGTCGAATACAATCGAAGGCTTTACTAAAGTCGACTGCTATAATTGCTCCGACCTTTCCTCTAGTCCTTGTCGAATCAATGGCAGCTTGGATATTCCGGAAATATCGGATATGCGTCTTTTGCTCAAAAATCCTTTGTGACCCATGCTTAATTTTTTATTCAAGATGGGCTCAATCTGCTTCGCTAGAACTCCCGCCAAAATTCGATACGCCTCATTCAATATGGTCAACGGCCTCCAATGACTAATGCTCGTCCCATTTCCTTTCTTGGGGATTAAAGCTATTCTACCCCTAGTAAGAGCAGAAGGGAGCCTCCCCTTTGTTTCCATCTCTTCTCCAATTTTAGAAGATAGGGAACTATGTCACGAGTACATAGTGTGAAAATTTTCCCTTTGATGTTATCTGGTCCGGATGCCTTGCCATTGTTTTTTTTCAGCCCTTGGAAAAGGTACCTTGGACCTCCAACACATTCTTGAAATTTTTTACGAAAACATTGAGGATTTGGCGAGGATCAGTGATAGTTTTGCCGTCAATAAGGAGCTTTTTTACCCTTTTTGCAGTAAATCTTCTCGCGGCAGGAGTTTTTTTCAACCGAGCCGTTGGATTTTGTTCTATTTCAACTTTCCTCCTCATTTCTCCTTCGGCAATTTCCGCAATTGCGAAGTCATTTGAAATACTTGAAGTTAGTTGTCTGGTAAAAAGTGCTCCATTTTCCATTATAGCGTCAATTTCTCTCGTCAACTGATTCATAAGAGTATGCTTCTTTTTTATAAAACTAATGTAGTATCACGAACTATTTTAATAAAAATGTTGTATAATTTTTTAGCAGAGAGCAATGGGTTAAAATAAGATAAAAGCCTATTTGACAATTTTATTTTAAAATCTTCTAAACTAATGACCCACTGAGGTATTCTAAAACTTTTCTTTAAAGGAGCAGTAAAAAATTCTAAGACGAGGATGCGGTGATCAGATGAGGGAATGAATGTATAGTATGTTTTTATAGCGCAGGCATATAAAGAAGGAGACAGTAGAGCATGATCAATTCGAGAATATTTTTTGCCTCCTCTCCAGGAATACCCCTGGTTTGTTTCGAACTTTATAAAAACATCTAGCAGTTTCAACTGACGGGTCAACTTCAACAGAATATTTGCATTAGGATACGACACATTTTCTCTGTGCAAACCAACGTTGAGGTCCCCTATCAAGATTGTGGACTGCAGATTGCTTTTGAGGTTATTAATCATAGCTTGGAAAAAGCCGAACATTTGACATTCGGACCGTAAGCATTGATAATATTAAATGATACGGAGTTGCACATCACTACAATCCAGTGCCATTCACTTTTATATCTATATTCTCTCATGCACTTCGATTCCCAAGGCTTTTAGAAACAAAGGTGACAATTCCTCTCCTTGGGTAGTTGCCAGTAAAGTAACATTATTGTTATTTATTTATTAGTTATTAGTTTAACTTATTGAACATCAAATTAATGTCATCTTGTGGGCCAGACAAAAAAGATGGTGGGCCAAAATTGGCCCGCGGGCCACTATTTGCCGAACCCTGACATAAGGTTTGCACTGACCGTGATGGCAATGTCAGGATTAGTTTTCCAGCTCAACCCCACGAGGAAGATCCTTCTCGTCATTATAAATAACTAATTAGCAAGGACGAGCAGATATCAAAAAGTGATAATTAAAATAGTCATACACCCTGTGTGATAAAAATTATAAACGAGAATACAAAATACAAAACAAAACATAGAATAGTATAAAAATGCATTCATCATATATTTTGGATACACTTTTTTTGCACAAGCCGTTGAATTTAACGAGAGTTCCGGTTTATCTTATAATTTTATTTATTTGTTTAAATCGAGCAATTGCAAAAAAAATATTGATGTTGCTTGGGGTAAGAATAAAAAAGCTACATATATCAACATTTCATATTAGAATACTGTTTATTAAAAAAAAATCATATATTTTTTTATATATTTTAATGAATTGTGGAGTTTTACAAATTTTTGCTTGTTGACAATCAATGGTCTCTAAAAATATATACTTATCAATAAAATAGGGTTTTAAATATATATTTCAGACTAGCAGTTGTGTACATATGTGCATAATTAAAAAAAATATTTTAAAATTATATAATGCTCAATAAAACTCAATACATATCGACATGAGAGGAAATAAAAAATATATTGCACAATAAGGCCGAAAAAAAATTATTATGAATGAATAGAAGTAATATAAAAAGAAAAAAAAACGTAAAAGTTAATTGAAAAGTGAATTCCGAATGTTTTTTCAATTTTTATAACTATTCGTTGAAAAACTTCTTATGTTGCAGCGCAGTTGATGGTATTTAAGGGGTTTTTGCTAAGACAACTCATTAAAGCATAATAGTCATCGATTATCTAATATAGAATTTGAGTTTGTCCGTCTGGTCCGTCCGACTTCTATAGACGCCGAAACTACAGAAGCTAGAGAGCACCAATTTGGCACACAAATGCATCTTGACCATGTGATGGTCTTGGGCTAGGTTAGGTTCTGATCAGACCAGATTTGCGTCTGTGAGAGATTTTGCGGTTTGCATGGATTTTTGAAGGGTAAGAAGGTTTCGGGCTGTAACATATATTTATGGACCTTGGCCGTAGCTCTTTTAGTATATAAAAACTAAGGCCTAGCGGCCTTGCAAAGGCCTAAAAAAAGGCTTGGAAAACTTTGGTTGTCCATAGTTCGAAGTGAGATGTTTTAGAGACAGAACGCAGACAAAACAGTTATCTGCATCTCTGCCCAAAGAACCTGGATCCGGAAAAAAATCCGGATCCAGACACTCCCGGACCCGATTATGACATTTCCTTAACTTTTGATTCCTTTCCCATTTCGAAAAAAGCTACTCTGAAAGTATATCAAAAATAGGGTTTCCAATCGGGTCCCAAGAAATTTCCCGGAAAAACCGGACCGACCTGTCGGAAATTCAAGAAAACCTTGGGCGACTTTTTAATAAGAAAAAAAGTTCAAAACAAAACATACGAAAATGAAGGCCTTGCAAAATAAGCCTATGTTGGTTAAGTCAATGTCCGGCCTCCGGGACATATTTGGTCCGGGATCCGGATTTTTTTAATTTGCAGTGTTTTCGCATTTATTTTTTTGCACAATCTATTCAACTTCACAAAGGGAGCAACTTTGATTTTTTAGTATCCAAATCCGAGGTCGTTAAGACCCTCAAATCCGGGATTGAATATTAGGTCCCTATTTCATGGACGAAGCGAATATTTTTGGAATCCTAATTTTTGGGGGGCCTTTTGTGTGGTTGTCAGTTAGATTGATCGCATCAAGTTATAAAATAGTATCTATAGAGTGTGCCATTTTTTTTATAAGTTCGTGGGCGATAAAAAATGATTTTTAGTTTACAATTTTTAAGTTTTGGCATAAAAAACTGGAAAAATAAAAAGTGTTTTTTTCTCCGCTACTGGTGAACCACAGATTTCAACTTGGATTGATAAGAATGAACTTAAAAAGGCTGAATAAATAATTCTCCAGTGTTTAATATTTTTTTCAGAAAACCCCAAAACTGATTTTTTTTTCAAAAAACTTAAGGGGGTACCCCCATGATTTTTGGATTTTTGAAATTTTTATAAAGTTTTATATAGTTGTTCCCAATTGGGGAGACTAATGCAAATGTGAAGTAATTTTTAAAATTGGATGAAAAACAAAAAGTTTTATTTGTAAGCATTATTTCATAAGTACATATAAAGCATAGGTTTGGCTAAAATGTTAGTTTTTTTTTGCTCCCTAGGGGGCGCTCTAAATTATTAATCTAATGTAACATCTAGGGAGACTTTTTACTGCATAAGTGGTTTTTAAATTATGAAATGCAAAATGAAGCCCTCGCAAAAAAAATATCCGGCACCATATGACGTCACTAAATAACACTATGGTTTCACCAAAGGTCTGTATAATAAGGTCTGGGCAATACAAAAACAACAGTAATCCTAGCAGTATAACTACTCAATGACGTCACTAGAGAAACGAATATATATTATTTATATAATTTATATATATTATTTTATTCATTTATTTATACAAACACACATACATATGTATGTATGTATATATACATATATATATATATATATATAGATAGATAAAAGAATTGATTGATAATTTATATATATCGTTCTCCAGTGACGTCATTGAGTAGTTCACACTGCTACATGTTTTTGTTTTTGGGTTTCACCAATCATGTTTATGATCCCCATCATAACATGATGGATTGACGGAAGGGCACCCGCGATAATACATAAAACATATAAATACTATCACTGGTGACATATTTATCTACATTATTTATAAAATGAGATTATAAAGTTATTGTTATGACTCTTATTTCAAGACATTGTTGACATTTTGAATCATTGATCATCTTTTTTGAGTCTGACTATTAAAAACATTTAAATAATATATTCTATATTGTGTAGTTCTTTACCTTTTATTATTTTCTCATCAACACCGTTGGTGCGAGAAGAAAAGGAAAAGTACTCATCCTGTGTAATGTTATATCAATTTTCTCTTTGTATCTTTGTTTTCAAACATGGCGTCTGTCCTCTCTCTCTGTCATTGCGTTCTTCATTCTTTCCTCTTTGTTTATATATATATATATATATATATCATGACCACTGAGGCATGAATGCAAAGGAGCGAATGATCTTTGTTTTATTCCTTTTATTTATCTTTGTTTTCAAACATGGCGTCTTTCTGTCCATGAGTACTTTGTACTTCAATGTTATAATTGGTTTTTAAATTATGAAATACGAAATGAAGCCCTCGCAAAAAAATAAGGTCTGTGAAATAAATGTCCAGCACCATAGACGTCATAAATTAACACACGTTTCACCCAAGGTCTGTAAAATAAGGTCTGGGCAATACAAACAAACATGCAATCCTAGCAGTATAACTACTCAATGACGTCATAAATAACTATTAAATAAAATATAATATTATATAGAATAGATAGAATAGAGAGATTGATTGAATATATATATATATAATTGTTCTCCATTGACGTCATTGAGTAATCACACTGCTACCTGTTTTTGTTTTGTATTGCCCCAACCTTGGGTTCACCAATCTTATTAACCAGTTTGAATACTTCTAACTTTTCCCCCTTTTCTCACAGGAGACAAAGATGAACGCACTCCGAAGTAGAAAGGGAAGGGAGGAGCTCTATGAATATGAATATTTGACATGTACTCATGAATACGATAACATCATGAAAATAGTTTCCCGCGCAAAGTTTACATGTTGATTTTCCCTCCAAATCATAAAGAAGGTCTTACGGAGAAGAGCATTTGCCTCTTAGCTCACATAGAAGCTTTTTAAGTTGGCGTTATTTCATTAGAAGTAAATATATGTAGTACAAGGTATATATAATTTCCTTAAACTTTTTAGTGCATAAGTCTTTTGCTTCATATTTGCCTCGCTGCACGTTGCTAAGTATCTGTGCCCACTTTTTTTTTAATGAGACGATAGAGGTTTTTTAAAGTAAGAAAAGGGGAAAAAAATAAAATAATACATATGTATAATTTGTAGTTATAAGGAGAGGAACTTAATCCGAATTTACTGGATAATATAAAAAAATTTCCCTCTACTTTTTTTTGTTGAAAAATACTCATATCATAAAACTTCTTTCTATACGACGTCTCCATCATCATAAGCTTCAAAAACTTCATTGTTTGATGCAAGGTTCAACCCTTGCCTCAACATATTATCCAAGATATGTTACCATGTATAATGCTGTGGCCGTAGGCCACCCACCCGCCCGGAGGGCCTAGCACCAGCCGCGGAGCGGCAATGGGCTAGTCTACATTATAATTGGAGTTTGTCCGTCCGTCTGTCCGTCTTCTTCTATAGACGCCGAAACTACAAAGCTAGAGAGCCCAAATTTGGCACACAGATGCATCTTGACCATGTGATGGTCTTGGGCTAGGTTAGATTCTGATCAGACCAGATTTGTGTCTGTGAGAGGATTTTGCGGTTTGCATGGATTTTTGAGAGTTAGGAGGCTCGGGATGTAATTTAAATGTTTGTGGACTTTGACCGTAGGCATCTTTTGGTATAACCAAACTAAGGCCTAGCGGCCTTGCAAAGGCCAGAAAAAGGCTTGGAAAACTTTGGTTGTCCATAGTTCGTAAGTGAGATGTTTTAGAGACAGAACGCAGACCAAAAGTTATCTGCATCTCTGCCCAAAGAACTTGGATCCGGAAAAAAATTCCGGATCCCTCACTCCCGGACCCGGATTATGACATTTCCTTAACTTTTGATTCTTTCCCATTTCGAAAAAAAGCTACTCTGAAAGTACATCAAGAATAGAGTTTACAATCGGGTCCCAAAGAATTTTCCCGGAAAACCGGACCGACCTGTCGGGAATTCAAGAAAACCTCTGGGGCGACTTTTTAATACGAAAAAAAGTTCAAAACTAAACATACGAAATGAAGGCCTTGCAAAATAAGCCTAGGTTGGTTAAGTCAATGTCCGGCCTCCGGGACATATTTGGGCCGGGATCCGGTTTTTTTTTAATTTACAGTTTTTCGCAATTATTTTGCACAATCATATTCAGCTTCACAAGGGAGCAACTTTGATGTATTAAGTATCCGAATCCGAGGTCGTTAAGACCCTCAAATCCGGGATTGAATATTAGGTCCTATTTCATGGACGAAGCGGAATATTTTTGAATCCTAAATTTTGGGGGGCCTTTTGTGGGTTGTCATTTAGATTGATCGCATCAAATTATAAAATAGTATCTATAGAGTGTGCATTTCTAATAAGTTCGTGGGCGATAAAAATGAATTTGTTTACATTTTTTGAGTTTTGGCATAAAAACTGGAAAAATAAAAAGTGTTTTTTCTCCGCTCCTGGTGGACCCACAGATTTCAACTTGGATTGATAAGAAGGAACTTAAAGGCTGACAACAAACTATAAAATAAATAATTCTCAAGTGTTAATATTTTTTCAGAAAACCCAAAAAACTGATTTTTTCAAAAACTTAAGGGGTCCCCCATGATTTTGGGATTTTTTTTTAATTTTAAAGTTGTTAAATATAGTTGTTCCCAATTGGAGATACTAATGCAAATGTAAAGAAATTTTTAAAATTAGATGAAAAACCTAAAAGTTTTATTTGTAAGCATTATTTCATAAGTACATATAAAGCATAGGAGTTGGCTAAAATGTTAGTTCTTTTTGCTCCCTAGGGGGCGCTCTAAATTATTAATCTAATGTAACATCTAGGGAGACTTTTTTACTGCATAAGTGGTTTTTAAATTATGAAATGCAAAATGAAGCCCTCGCAAAAAAAATATCCGGCACCATATGACGTCACTAAATAACACTATGGTTCACCAAAGGTCTGTATAATAAGGTCTGGGCAATACAAAAACAAGCATGTAATCCTAGCAGTATAACTACTCAATGACGTCACTGGAGAACGAATATATATATTTATATAATTTATATATATTTATTTTATTCATTTATTTATACACACAACATACATACTATATATATAGATAGATAAAGAGATTGATTGATATATATATATAATCGTTCTCCAGTGACGTCATTGAGTAGTCACACTGCTACATGTTTGTTTTTGGGTTCACCAATCTTATTAACCAGTTTGAATACTTCAAACTCATCCCCCTTTTCTCACGTGAGACACAGCTGAACACGCTCCGAAGTATGATGAAAGAGGGAGAAGCTCTATGAATAAAAATATTTGACATGTACACATGAATACGATAACATCATGAAAATGGTTTCCAGTTCAAAGTTGGAAATGTCGATTTTCCCTCCAAATCATGAAGAAGGTCTTACCTTAAAATAACTTTATCATCTTGGATATTTTTGTCATTACTGTCGCAACAAGTATTATGTTTTGATGTTATTGAAGGTCTATCTATAAATGCTAATGTTGTTCATGCATTTAATAAGGCTTCAAACGATATGGGAGCTTTTTATATAATACATCATTTTATGAAGTGAATATTTAAAGAAAAAATGTATCTTAATTATTGTCATGATCTTTTATTTATATTTATGTAAGCAACATTGGCCCTGGAATATATTAAGCCTTCATGCATGTTCAGGAGTATTTTTATTGAAAAATTTTAAATAAATAAAGAAAATTGATGAAAGGTCACCATGTTTATGATCCCCGTCATTAACATGATGGAATTGACGGAAGGGCACTGCGATAATACATTAAACATATAAATACTATCACTGTTGACATATTTATCTATATTATTATAAAATGAGATTATAAAGATATTGTTATGACTCTTATTACAGGACATTGTTGACATTTGAATAATTGATTATCTTTTTTGAGTCTGACTGTAAAAATCATTCAACTAATTATTCTATATTTCTGTAGTTTCTTTACCTTTTTTATCATTTTCTCATCAATACCGTTGTGGGGAAAGAAAAGAAAAGTACTCGTCCTTTGTTAATGATATATCAATCTATCTTGTATCTTTGTTTCAAAACATGGCGTCTGTCTCTCTCTCATGAGTACTTTGTACTTTATGTTGATATGTGTCGGGAATGCCCACTTGCTGGAATGACCACAGGCGTGAATACACACTGACAGGAATACCCACCAAGCTGTTAACAGCTTTTAGTTAAAAAGGTGTATTCCCGGCAGTGGGCATTCCCGACTTTTAAGGCAGGAATGCCACTATTTTTTCCACGGAACTAATAAATTGTAAATTCCACGCAACATATTATACAACAACAAATTATAGCAGTGAAAAAGTGTACAGAGTTCAATAGCAAAATGTGTAATAATATAGGGGTCCCCAAAAACGTAACGAGACTACTACCCTCCAGACAATCTCCCCCGGACTAGCACCCCCCAAAATCATCTCCTGGGCATTTACCCTCCCGTGCCATTTACTCACCGTTGCTAATACTTCTTATCTCTTAAAGGGGGGCAGGCCGGCGGGATGGGCGGGCCTGAGGGGGCCAGGCCCGCCCACCCACTGAGTGACTTGGGCCCGATTTTTTATGAATGTGCCAACTGTGCTCCCCCCATAACAGCTGTAGCCCCCCCCACCCTAAAAAAAAAAGCCTGAGCCTGCTGCCGGGCCTGAAGGGGGGTAAATTCCCGGGTTTTATTGTTGGGGGTGCTTAGTCCGGGGGGAGATTGTCTGGGGGGTATTAGTCCTAAATTCCCCCAATAAAACGCATTTATAGAGAAAATTTTTGTGTTAGGCTGGTGTAAATCATTCATAATACGAAACTTTTAAAGAGTCACAGGTTATTAGTGTTAAAAAGATTGAATGATTTGTTTTCAAAGCAAAAAATAGTATTGCCATAGAATTATAACGGCTGCACGGCAATAAATGTGACCTCCGTGCTGACTTTAGAAATATATTCTATGTGGAGACCAACATCTGGCATGTTTTTATCAGTGCCTTAGAGTAGTAGAGTCTGGACGAAAGTCTGATGATCATGACATAAGCTGACAAAAACCATAACAAACAAATTTCATATCATAAATTAATAGGTGTTTGGATTAATAGCAAATTTAATGTTATTTGGATAAATCAAACGGGATATATTTTAATGTAAAAAGATGGCAATTGAGTTGAATTTGCTAAGAATTGCATTATTTTTATTATTTTGTCACTATTTTGAGCAGAAATAGGATTTATATGTTGAATAACAATATTATTGCATTTCTAATTTTATTCGTAATGTAGGCAGCCCTTCATCAATCACGAAACCTTTTTGTTTTTATGTTTTATATCTCTAGGATCAGTCATCAAAATAGGTTTCTCTTAAAACTATACCAGAATAAGAGCAACAAATGATCTTTTCGGAGTAAAAAAAAACAATCTTGCATGCATCCCACAGACTGCCATCGGAGAAAACTTATGTCTAAAGGCAATCCTATCGTACATCGCACAATTCAAGAGTAGAATGAGGCTACTGCCAATATTCTCATTCTACTCTTGAAACTGATTGGACTCCAGAACGGTCATTTGTTGCTCTTATTCTGGGTAAAGTATTACGAAAAACCTATTTTGATGACTGATCCAAGAGATATAAAATTTAAAAAACAAAAAGGTTTTGTGATTGATGAAAGGCTTCCCACATTACGAATAAAATTAGAAATGCAATAATATTGTTATTCAACATATAAATCCTATTTCTGCTCAAAAAGTAGCAAAATCATAAAAATAATGCAATTCATAGCAAATTCAACTCAATGACCATCTTTTTACATTAAAACATATCCCCTCTGATTTATACAAATAACATTAAATTTGCTATTAAATCCAAACACCTATTAATTTATGATATGAAATTTGTTTGTTATGGGTTTTTGTCAGCTTATGTTATGAGTCATCAGTCTTTCGTCCAGACTCTACTACTCTAAGGCACTGGTTTTTATTTTCTCAATTTGAACTTCTCACCCTGTAATCTTGTTGTGTTGATTCTTTGTGCATCTTCATCAACAGCTGTTCCATTTGTTTTATATCAAGTAGCTCCACCGTGCCCATTGTTTTTGTGAATGTTGAGTAACACATATTTTACATCATTTTTCTTAAATATGACCATCTTGGCAAGGATCACAGCCTCCGCATTAGGACGAAAGTTTTCGTAAGAAAACACTTTATTTTGTTAATATATAAAATGTTTCTATGTTTTTCATCATTCATTCAGTAATTTTTTTCTATGAGGGAGTCGGAAAAACACTCTTCATATTGTTTCTTAGGAGTTCTTTCGGTGTTAAAGAATAGCGTCAGCGATGCAAAATTCATATCATTCATCTCGAAGTACTACCGAGTGTCTGGATAATCCAACAAGTCCTCCAAGTTCCTCACACCAATGTGGAGTTTTCTTCTCATTGCTTAGGCCTATTAGAAGGATAAACGAGTTCCTGTATCGGATTGCATGAGGTTTCTGTAAACTCAAGAAGTTTTTGGATAAGCCAAATTATACAAAATTATTATTATAAATTCAATATCAATTGGAATAAGTCATCTTCATTATTCATAATATGCTTCGGTATTATAAGCGATATTTATTTTAAATATAAATTATCAACATATTCAAATTTATACGTAGTGTAAATAAAGGATATTATCATTAAAAAACATTGCTTTCATTTATAATATTTTTTTACTTCTTGTTTTTCAGTACTTTTTAGTCTCTAACATTCCTCATGAAGCATTTTTGACAAGACAATATGTAAAAAATCAGTATATCAATACCGGTTAAAGGATTAAAAGGTTTGTTACAAATGATTTTATGTATTATGTAAGCCGCATTCGTAGAAGTAAATACACTGATCTTGAAGTACTCCTTCAGGGTCTTATTTCATCCATCCAAGACCCTCGATTCGTCAAGGAACCCTTATGCAAAAATATTATATAAAAATATTTATCCACACTATCAAAATATCAAGGCACAGAGATCATTAGAAAAAAATTCTGGGCTCTTTTTAATTTGGATTCTTTGGAAATTTGCCGCAATTGTATGATGTGAATTTTTCTTCATTGTTTATACTATATATATATTTTTTTTTGCATGTTGTTGTTTTTATAACAGCCGAGACTCGGATAGAGGATCTCATGATAAGAGATTATTAATATTTGCCAATGAGTATGACGTCAAGGGTTGCATACTTAATGTGGTTATGAAACCCATTAATTAGTCAAGAATCGGTCTCATTTTCTTTCTTAAATTATTACATTGAATTGATGTCATAGACTAGCAAATATTAATAACATCTCATCTGACTCGACCTTCTATACAGACCTTGGAGGATCTCCAAGCAGTCCACAATTGCGGAATAGTAGTTTTAGCAAATCTACTGTTAATCAAACCAGTAGACGTTATGTGCAGGGGCACTTATATATATTTTTTGCCAAATACTATTACTCATGTCCTTCAAAAGAAATTAAATACTCAATTACAACATGTAATAATTATTACGGTTTCATTTAGTATATTATTTTCAGATTAAATCTGAGGTACGAGTTTAACTTTGAATAGTTTTCCATTACTTAGAACTTGTCTTTTTATGAGATTATTTTGTGAAGACTACATAAGGAAATGAACTGTATAATTTTCACTTTTTTATTTCAATAAATACAATTAAAGTAATTTAGACAATGCACCGGCAAAAGTCCATCTTAGCGTTAGGGTCATAATTTTATTAGACGCTTCAGCTTTTCTTCTCGAACCCTCCCCTTTTTTTCGGAGTCTGTGGTGACCAGCCGAAATTGTAAGATTTTGAACTCTGCTTCGGAGTGGAATTTGGATAGATTCACTGGCCAACAGCCAAAAAAAAAAGGTCGGACTAATTTACCATAATTCATATAGAGTTTTATTCACTGATTCCAATATGGTATTCATTTTTCAAAGTTAGTGATAAATTCAGAGCTAAATGGATTTCAATTTTTTAGCATTATTAGATTCAGAGCCATTTTTGGCATACAAGGACTGAAGTATAGAAAAATAAAAAGCAATGATTTGATAGAGCTTAGATCAAAGTACTCATTTCAATTTTTACTTCGTCTCTGGCACATTTAAACTTTAAAATATATGTCATTTTGTACGAAAAATGAAGGGTTTTTCTTAGAGACTCACTGATCCTCACTGTTCCTCCTCACTCAAAGGTCTTACATGATTAAAAATTGATATGAATATGAAGAAAAAATATCAAGCTTTAATTTGATATGCTTAATGCTATAAAATGCCTTATTTTAATCAAAATTAGCAAATGAATATTTTTTAAATCCTCTCCATTTTGCCCTTTTTTAGAGAAATTCATAACTCACCCAGTGAGATAGAAACAGAGAGAGAAACTGACGTCACAACGTATGTAAACAATAAAGAGTAATTTTCCTTCTTTCATTGGAATTTGAGTGTTTTTTCCCCCCGAGGATCCAGGATTCCTAATGAGTGGCCTGCCGGCTGTGCCGTCGTACACAACATTTGTGAGAAGAATTCATCGTGACACAGCCTCGGATCAAGCATGGAGCAAGGAGTGGAAGCTTAGGAGGACATGACTCCCCAGAGGGTGCTTAGCCTATTCTCTTTGCATCAAAGAGGATGATGAGTCGGAGACAGACAGACCCTCAAGGACATTACCCCCCTCCTCCTCTCTCTTCCTTAAGGCTGGTTGGCTGGCTCATTCCGTCTGCTCAAAGAAGATGACGTGTCGGGCACCCCGGAGGGAGGGAGGAATGGACTCCCGTGAGAGAGAGAGAGAGAGTCATTGCCTTTGTCCTGTCTACCTACTAGCCTATTCTATCGGGGAGTCTCCTTTCAAGTGAGACACAGAGAGAGAGAGATAATTAACTTATTATCATCCTGAAGAGTCTCGGGATCGAGAATAGTGAATTTACACATAGAAGTGGAATCTTTGGGCACCTGGATCGTGAAAAGAGGAAGTTCCTCATGACCTATTCCTACTCATTCGTCTCAAAATCTACCCTCCCTCCATCCCCTCTTCCGGATCTGTCTCGGATGACTACAGAGACTCCACTCATGAAGCCTCCTCCTACACGTCTCTTGGACTCGAACGTCTAGAAGAGGAAGTCTCTCAGGCATTGCTCTTCCTCCCTCCGGGTCTCGGATGACTACGGAGACTCCACTCATGAAGCCTCCTCCTACACGTCTCTTGGATTCGTAATTCTAGAAGAGGAAGTCTCTCAGGCATTGCTTGCCTCCCTCCAAATCTCGGAATGAATACGGAGTCCTCCACTCATGAAGCCTCCTCCTACACGTCTCTTGGAACTCGTACGTCTAGAAGAGGAAGTCTCTCAGGCTTGCTCTT
>CP045894.1:156063-171979 GCA_013387185.1 Caligus rogercresseyi
TATATCGTGTGAAACATGGAAATTGTTACACTTATTAGTTTTAATTATGGTACCTTCTATTTCAGCCATTCTATAGAATATACAAAAAGCTTTAGCAAGCACGCGTCAAGATTGCGTCAAGAGTTCTGGTGCTTGAAATACTTCTTATTAATTCTAAAATTAGGGAAGTATTCACCGTCGTGAGACAAACGGTTTGGGAATTAATTAAGGCACTTCTTACTATACAAGCGTATTTTATGTGAGCTCATTGCTGTAAATTCCATTAACTTTATGAGCAGAAAAAAAAATCATTTAACATTTTTATTCTTTAAAATAGGCACTTCTTATATTAATTGAATACTCCAAGGAGTGTCATTTAATTAATATTTTGGCAGGTTAATCAATGTCTTTATTCAAAAATCCAATCCTTTTATAAAGTCTTTTTTAGACGTTCATTTACACAAAGGCTTAAACACGACTTTTAGTCTAACATTATTCAAAGGAGATACTTTTTTTCATCAATGTAGTGATCGATTTATATATCAATATAATCAAACTTAATTCTGTATTTCTTTTAAAATATTGCTTATACTTATGAACGCCGTTGGAATGGTTTGAGTTAAGTTTTTTTTTTTTGAAATTAGGGTCGATTTAATATTTTTTTTAAAAGAATAAAAATAAACTATGAGAACATGAAATAAGGAAGGTGACTAAATATTTCGATTGAAACATAAAGATAAATGGTACAATATCTTCACCTTAGAGATTCGAGAGAAAAATTTCCATTATGTATTATATACATTTCTCATTCTGATATTTTTTATTTCGAATAATCTTCCCTTTTTTAAACATAATTGATGTATAAAGTATTCCATATATCTATCTATCTATTTATCTATCTGTCTGTCTGTCTATCTATCTATTTGTGTATGTATCTATATATCGATCTATTTACCATCTATTTATTTATCTATATCTATCTATCTATGTGTCTATTTATCTATGTATCTATCTATCTATCTATTTATCCATCTATCTATCTATTTATTTATCTATTTATCTTTATCTATCTATCTATTTGTCTATCTACTATCTATCTATCTATCTACTATTTATCTATATCTATCTATGTACATTCTTTTATGTACATTCAAACCCAAACGAGATAATACAGTTTCAAAATGTTCATTTTTGAGGTATTTTCCATAAAATGACTATTTCAAAACTTAAATATCTCGTTGAATTTTGGATGTACATAAGAAATAAAAACTGATTTGGAATCCTCGCAAGTATGCCCACATTTTGAAGGAAATTGTTTGAAAATAGCATTGAAATTAAGAACATAAGAGGCGATCGAATGGCGAAAAAAAATTACTACATAAGTTTACTAAATAACTTTTGGGCCCGATGAGCGGACCCTTCCCATTATTCGATTTCGTTCAAAACTTTCACAAGATGATCTCTATGCACTAAAGTAAAATCCTAGGGGAGGCCCGACTCTCAAATCCGAAAAACGTGAAATAAGAATCACCCTAATATATATATATATATATATACATATATATATATATAGATATATATCAATTTTCATGAGTAAAAATAGTAAATAAAATTGAATGAAGGAGTCTTCCCAATATGCCATGGAAGGTTCTAGTCCAATTTTTGTTACATATGTACATACTTCAAGGACAAAATATTTTCATCTCAATATAGAAGGAAATTTTGACGATAGAGTCACCCCCCTAAAAAGTAAATTTAATTGCTTCCCTCTCACATGGTATTGGTGCTCTGATTCCAACACATATGAAAATGCGTAAGTTATATTTACATACATTCACCCATCCATATATCTCGAGCGTAAACGGAGAAAAATGCTTGCTATTGTATCATTTTTGAAAGACTAGAAAAAACAAAAAAGTGAGAATGGTATATGTACATGTATCTAAGCAAAACAGGATATATGTTGGATAATGAACTCTGATTAAACTGTTTGCTATAATAGTGTACTCTCAATGTTTTATGCTCAAGGCTTGCATCTATTCAAGGGGATACATTATTTATATATTACCAATAATACACTAAGGGTATTGACAAAAATTTACTTTACATATGAACTCATATACTCTCAAATCCGAAAACGTGAAATAAGAATCACCCTAATATTATATATATATATATATATATATATTTATATATATATATATATATATATATATATATATATATATATATGTTAGCGAAGCATTTTCTCCGTTTACGCTTCGAGATATATGGATGGGTGAATGTATGTAAATATACCTTACGCATTTTTCATATGTGTTGGAATCAGAGCACCAATATGTGAGAGGGAAGCAATTAAATTTACTTTTTAGGGGGGTGACTCTATCGTCAAAATTTCCTTCCTATATTGAGATGAAAATATTTTGTCCTTGAAGTATGTACATATGTAAACAAAAAATTGGACTAGAAACTTCCAAAGCATATTTGGAAGACTCCTTCATTAATTTTATTTATTATTTTTACTCATGAAATTACATATATATGTATATACATATATATATTAGGGTTATTCTTATTTCACCTTTTTCGGATTTGAGAGTCGGGCTCCCCCTAGGATTTTACTTTAGTGCATAGAGATCATCTTGTGAAAGTTTTAACGAAATCGAATAATGGGAAGTGTCCGCTCAACGGGCCCAAAAGTTATTTTGTAAACTTATGTAGTATTTTTTTTTCGTCATTCGCGAAGCCACAAAAGATAAATTCATCCCTCAGGCCGCTGTTCCTCTTGTTTTATGTGACCCTCATAATATGCATGAGATTTAAATAAAATATGAATAATTATTTTCTTTTCAAATATAACTATCATATTCAATATATTTGCTTGTATTTTAAAAAAAAGGAACTCCATATTTTTTATTTTTTTATCCTCAACAAGGTCTTAATTAAAACAAATTATACATACAAATATAATAAAAAAGTACACTATATTTAATATATGTATATATAAGGAAAATTGTGTTTAAACATTATTTTGTAACGCATTGTGTGGTCGTCTTAATTATCCAATTATGGATAATTAAAATCATTGGCTTGGCTTGAAAGGGAGACGAAAAAGCTATGTAAAGAACCAGAAGAATGACTATGTCGTTTTATAGATCTATAACTTTTTAAAGATTAAAATTTCTCCATTGTATGATGTTTTTTTTGTTTTTTGTACCAAGGTAAAACTTTATTCAAATGATATTATATCTTATAATATTCATAAAAATACATTAAACTTCGTGTTATTAACAATATGATCAACCAGAGAAGTAAAATTTTAGGTAAAGGAACTCGAGTAGATCTCATTTTATACATAAAATATTGGGTTTTAGTGGTAATAAAATTAATCTCTTCTTGGTACGGTCCAGTATAAAAGTAAATAAAATCCTTACTTCGTAATTGTATATTTAAAAATCATCAAATAACAATTGTATGATGTTTTGATTGACTCTAGCATCAATCTATCTCAGTCCAATTCTTATCATCGATTCCATTTATACACCAATATTTCTACTCTCTGTTTTATACAACACGAACGAATACTAAGGGTTTGTGCAGGTTTCCAGGAGCCAATTAATAAAAGGAATGGTTTTTTTTCTTATTTAGAGTCTAGCCTCATATTTCTTTCTAATTTTATAAAATAATTTAAAGTTTTTCAGTTTGTTTGATGATTTGTGCTTCATAATTAGTTTATTCAATAATACTTACGTCATCGGCATACAGGTCAAAGATGTGATGGGAGCCTTCAAAGTCTACACCTGATCCACTTTATTTTTTATAATGTTTTGAGCATATTTCTCCTTTGCAGCTGTGAACAGAAGAGAGACGGAAGGGCATCTTTGCCTACAGCACTTTCTTAAGGCAATAGATTTGCTCTCAAAGAGAGGATAGATACGCCATTAAAGAACATGGCGCTAATTCAGGGTCGGCTGCCCAAATTATTGAAAGAACCACAACAGACCCAAAAATTTAAAAAATGTTTCTGGAGCCGCAAAAAAAATAATTCCTTAAATAACCATCATACGGTGCACATTTTGGTCCTATATTTTTTCCTATCCCATCTTTTCCCCATTTCCTAACGTTTTTGGAAAAGCTCCGGAGAGCCAAAAAAAAAGCAGCTGTAAAGATCCGCATGAGGCTCTAGAGCCGCGGGTTGCCGACTCCTGCGCTAACTGGATAGGAATATCTTCGAATCAGGAGTTGTTTGACAGCTTTTAAAACTGTCCTATGAGAAATGGAATGAAAGGTTTTTGAAAAACCTACTGAATGCTCCGAATTTTCCTCTATCTTGAATCAATGGAAGCTTGTATGTTGTAAGAGATGTCCTGAAACTTTCGATTTAAAAATGCTTTTGGTGGGATCGAATTGTTTGACTAAAAATATTTTGCAATTACTGAGCCAAAGGTTCGGATAAAATTTTGTATGATTCGTTTAAAATGAATATTAACATCCAATGATTGAAGTCAGTTCCATTGTCCTTCTTCGGGATCAATGCTGTTGTTCCGTTAAACAATTATCTTGGCATGCGACACTTTCTTTTCATCTCTCAACATATTTTTCCTTATAAAAAGGAAATATTTGCATAGAAAAATGAAGATAAAGCATTTCCATAATGCTATCCAATTGAAAAGCCTTTGTTTTGTTTCAGTTGTTTTATTATTATAGTCAGTGGAGCTTTCCAAAGTAAAAATTGAATTTCCATAGGTTTGTATGTCATTTTTTATTATTCAACAGTTCAATTTTATGACATGTACAACAGAATACATAAAAAACCTAAGATAATGTATGAAAAATCACATTAGTAAATATTTTGATTTACAATTTTATCTCAGTGGTTGAACTAAAAGCACTATTTTTAAACAACAAAATACAATTCAAAAATCTCAATTGACATACGTACTAAAATATACTCGTATTAACATAGAATTAGAACTTTAAAATGCCATTACTTGATATTCTTAAAGTTCTTCATTATTGTAGACAATGCCTTACAATGCCCTTTTTTGATTTTTAGGTCTTGGAAAAAGTCATATTGTCTCACCAACAAGTGACTTGAATCGAGAATGAAAGTAATCCAGGATCTCCATTTTATTAGTAATAACTTTTTTCCATCTATGATTTTTAAAATGGAGCGTGTAGTAGAGGGGTTCCTCTACTAAGATCACGTAATTACCTCCGCCGAAGGAGGTATTGTTTTCACTGGCGTTTGTTGGTTTGTTTGTTTGTTTGTCAGCAGGATAACTCAAAAAGTACTGAACGGATTCAAATGAAACTTTGTGGAGTTGTTGGAAATGCCAAAAGAAACAAGTGATTAAATTTTGGCATCTTTAAGTGCTTTTTTAATATGCAAAATGAGCAAAATACTACTACAAATAATAATGAAATGGGGTCTCTATTCAGGGAGTAGGAAAGAACAAACGCTTAAAAATACCATTGACGTAATATTGTTCATTTATCAGCTAAGGACCACGTCACTGGGTGCTTAAACTTCTTTCTCTTCCCGTCTTCCTCTTAATATTAAATAAAATATAACGCTAATATTAAGAGCATGATGGAGAAAAGAAAGGAGTTTAAACATCCAGTGACGTATTTCTGAATTGACTAATAAATAGTATGACGTCAATGGATATTTTTTAGGATGGCTCTCTCCTCACTCATTATTCACCATACACACCTACTTATGTAGACATATATGATTGGATTGTAATTCTGTTAAGTGATTCATTAGGTGGGGATCGGCGGAGGTTTGCACTCTCTGAGTGTATATATGCCTCTAGTTTTTTATTAGGCTCTGGCTCCTTGATATTTGCTCTTCCATTTCAGTCTCCGCCACTTCAGCTTTTCGGAAAATATTGATGCTGTTGGCAAAAAAAAAATGAGCAAATGAAGACCCTTTTTTAAAGGATCCTTTAAATTTGATCTCTTCTTTTTCCTTTTTTAATCCTTGTAGACAGGAACGGAGTGGGAAGAATTTATCCACCGGGACAATTATGCCTTCGCCGGCCTTATACAGGCCCCAATATGCCTTCGGGAGGCTGTCAACGGCCGTTTATGTTTATTGAGGCCAGCGGCCCACCGGGAATAGTCCCGGTACTCCCGCTGGCCACTCCGCCCCTGCTTGTAGATAAATAATGCGAATTAGTAAAAATTATTATCGAAAAATTTGGCTTCGCCAACAGATCATTGGCCACCCTTTCAGAGAACGCGTTCATTGTCGACTGCTTTTTCTTCCAAATAATTTATGAAATTGATGTCTTCTTGACCCTATAGATTTGAATTCTATACATTTATAGGATATTGCATTGTTTATTAAGTTTATTTGTTCCGAGACATTGTACATCAGGGATCTGAATATATCAGGATGAGTACCTAGTTGTAGTAGATGACGTGGATGTCATGGTTAGATATAAATCGACGCTAGCTAAATATAACTTCAGCAACTTAGAAATGAAAAACTCAAAGGGGTAGCTTAGGTATCCCTCAGAATAAAGAGGTGGCATAATAAATTATCTTATATTTATGTTTAAAAACTCTAAACAAGTATACCTATATGTCCTTTAAGGCATTTCAGTTAACACACACCAGCTTGCCTTAAATATGGTTCCTTTAGATCGTAAATATATATATATATATATATAAGACAAAATGTAGTAATTGAAATTCATGCTTCCTAAGAAATATATCATCATTTATAAGGAAAAAATGCACAGTCATGATTTCCTTGTTGTACGCCATTGTCTTAGTCATGCTCTCCTTTGTTCCTTCTTTTTATTTCTAGGAATGGTATATCCTTAAAGATGGCGTGTTTTGATATTATGAAATATAATTTCAAAAGTGATTTTAATAACGTCTTTTATATATGTGTGTAGATAAGAAAAAAACATGGAACATGAATTGAAAGAAACTTTGCCTTGTTACTTTATATCTTTGAATCATCGCTATAATAACCTTAAAAATCTATTTCCCAGAGCTGGGATTCGGTAGAAAAATCTACTTTCGGTATTCGGTATGTACCTTCTACCGATCGATATGGGTATTTTGTAGATTTTATTATATATCGACAGTATCGATCGATATTCGGTACGGTAGATAAGAATGAGAGAAAAATTTATGTATGTATCTATCATTTAATATCGGACAATTTATAACAAAGTACAATTGAGTACTTAATTTGTCATAATTTATTAGAGATTCATTGAAATTCAATAGATATTAATCTTATATAAATATATATGTATGTTACATACTTGGATTTCTTTTAGGAAATGGAAGGCTATTGATTTTTTTTCATTTACTGTCTCTTATTGTCCGATATTAATCCACTTTCTCTAGTATTCAATGCATAGTATGTGCTTATATTGAATGTATATTTATATATCTGCTCTATTATACTATACTATGTTGTAGCTGTTTATTTATTTTGCAAAGTTCAAGTTCTTCTACTTTTACCTTAGTGTGTGTAATCGTCTTTATTTTTCCAAAGAAATATCCTAGTACTTCGCCTAGTCAGGGATGTCAGGAATTTAAAAAAAAACGGTGATACAATGTATAAATTATGTAAAACTATATAAATTGCACAAATACTAAAATATAATCTACTTCTATCCCAATATCAACTTATGATGACGTAGTACAAATTACTTTGTTTATGTTGGGCAAAGCGACAGTTGAACGATGTTTTTTCTGCTATTGAAGGGAATAAGCTCTCTATATCTTTATGTCTCTATGAGAATGTCACAAAAGTCATACTTTCAAATGTACCGTACCGATTGTCAATCAGTACGGTATTTGGTAGTTTCTACCGAATATCGTATAATCGGTTCGGTATTTGAAATCTACCTTAGGTAGTATCGAATACCGATTTACATTCGGTAGTCGCAGCTCGATATTTCATATTAATAAATGTCATGGGCCAGATAATAGCCAGTGGCTATTTTTTCTCTTGAATCACATTTTGCAAGTGTTCAATAAGTAAAGCTAAATATATAGAGATTATTTGTTTCAAAAAACGGAAAAATAATTTTAAAAATTGTGCTCAAGGCTGTTAAAGGCTTAATATCAATTCCGAGAGAAGAAATGCACACTAAGAGCTCTATTTTTCTCTACTTCATGGGCCTACATCCATGCCATTTGCAAATCCTTTGAACGGACTTCTCCTATTCCGCCTTCTAAATATAATAAAGAAACTGCCTATACTCAAGAAAAAGAATGTTGGTTTTTTGCTCATACCTGGCGATAAATGGATCATCTCTCTGACTATCAGATTAGAGAAAAAAGAAATAGTGATCTGAAATTTGAAAAAAAAATGTTATTCGTGATTTTGGGAGAACATTTTTTCCCCTATCAATTGATGCTTTTAAGGGCAAAAAATATGTGTAACTAGAGGCATATATACACTCAGAGAGTGCAAACCTCCGCCGTCACGGGGTCCTTATAGCCTTCCGAGGCGGATTTTTCACGACTGGGGCGGCGTAGAGGGAGGGGGGAGGGAAAAACGAATGAATGAAAATATAAATACCGTTGACTAAATAACACTGCTAGAAAATGGACAAAAAAACTAAAAAAAGGTTGAGGTTTGTATTAATTACAATGTGTGAAATAAACTGCAATGGACTCTGAGAACAAAATGTGTGTATGTCCTTTTTTTGGCGGGGGGGGGGGGCTCAAAAATTTATTATATACCAAAGGGGGGCCCAGCAGAAAAAGTTTGGTAACCACTGTCACAGGCATCCCAACCGCAAAAAGTCATTTCAGGGAGGTATCCCGTGACCCCCCCCCCCCCCCCGGCGTTAAAAAAAGCCAAGGACATCATTTTTCAACACAGAATTGACTTTACTTCAATTCTATATATCAAAATATGAAAGACAATATAACAGTATCAGGATGTTTCATGAGGCACACACGCACCAGCCACACACGCATGGTCTGTCTCTAGGTCCCTCTTTAACGCTTTAGGTCCCTCTTTCTCTGTCGTGCGCGCGACTCGTGTACATAGATGCTCGCACGGTTTGTTTGCTCGCTCTTGATTCCAAAGATCTTAATTTGCGGGCATCAGGGAGTCGCTATCAATATGCGGGAGACTCCCGAATTTCCGGGAGACTTGGGTTGTCTGCTGTCATAGGCTATGGGAAACAACCATTCCATTGTCATATAAAGATGAATGCTTATAAGGTTTGACTATATATACATTTAATTTTTACTTAAAATTAGTATTATATAGATAATTTTTTGGTTGATCGCAATTAAATTGATCGGATCGCTGATCGAAAAATCCCTGATCGTTATATTGCTATATCGCAAAGAATTTCTGATCGCTATTTTTGATCGGATCGCTATTTTTTCCTGATCGCTCACAAGCCTGCTTGTTTATAATCCCCTAAGGACCATAGAAATATAAAGATATAGAGAGCTTATTCCCTTCAATAGCAGAGAAACATCATTCAGCTTTAATTCTGTGTCCAATATAAACAAAGTAATTTGATCTACGTCATCGTAAGTTGATCATAGATATAGAAAGATTTGTTTATATTGGACATAAAAACGTATTCCTCAGAAGAATCCAATTAGCCCTCCATGTCTTTATATATCTATGCTACGGACCAATAGATGCCCATTTCTGAGGACTGTTGTACTTTATTTACATTTTTTTAAATGTCTGACAAACCGTGGGCCCCTCCTTATTTTGGGCCTCACTGAGTTGAGATCTAGACAAGCCTGTCCGTTTATCTTAGCCATAATAATAAGGTATATTATAAGGATGATGTTTTTATATAAAAAACATATAAAAGTGTTTTGAATTGTCCTTGCATTGCATTTCTTTTAAATTAAGTTTGTTTTTATAGGATTGTTGGTATAAATATTTCAACTAAGCATTTTATAGAATGACGTCAAGGGAAATCAAATGTCAGTCATATAGGAGTCGTATAGATCTTCGAGATGAGAAGGTTCGAAAAGCCTATCGGTTGAGCATTAATGGAAATTCCTTATCTATGATTGGCCACTTAATTACACTTAATAAAAAAGAATTGGGTCAACGCCGTAGACATATCGTAAAAAAAGATTATTCCTAGGTGATAGCATTTTAAAACCGTTATATATATATATATATATATATATATATATATAATATATATATATATATATATATATATATAATATATATATACCTATATGTTCTTGTAAAATAATTATATTCTTAGAGCTAAAAAAGTTAGTATTTGTGATAATAAAAAAATACTCGATATATGATCATTAAAAAAATATAAAATATAAAATCCAATTGTATGAGCTTAAATATACAATATTTTTTATCGTAATATTGTCTTTTGTACTTCCATAATTACTTATCTTTGTCTGGAATTATGATATTACTTGTCGAATAAATAATTGAACACGAAATACCGATTGCCCTCAAATATACATTTCTGATCAGGACAACTGATCTGAGTCATAATAAAATTATATTTTATTCAATTATATTTATTGATGCATCTTCAGCCAATATGACAGAGGAAACATGAAATATCGTCAAATACTATTGTATTGTTCTTTGCAAATATTGTAGATGCGTTGAATCCTCGCTGTTCATATTTGAAGGTAACTTCTTTTTCTCTTCTGATAGGATAATGATCTTTACAAACAAAAAAATGCAAGTTCTAATGAATTTATGTTTTGTTGCATTCCTGGAATTCATGATATTGACGTTTGAGGAATCTTCCATCATATTATATTACAGTTTATTACAGCTATATATGTTAGAGAAAGAACATGTAACTAGGAATTAGGCATAATATGATACATTGGTGATGGGTTTTATTAATTTTTTCCCCTATATGGTTCGATAGAATTGCAGCTTCCGACTGGATAAATTAAGCATACTAGCATTAAAATTAGTCACTCGAACCTAGGATCTTAACAATGAGGAGGTAGACCAAAAATGACCATCCCCTCTCGGGAGTATTCGAACCTGCGCCCCCAACATTGAGAGTTGAACACGCCTTAGTACACACGGCAATCGCGCTCCCTTCTTAGTGCACAAAGCAATCGAGCTCCTGTTTTTACCTCCGCCGAAGGAGGTATTGTTTTCACTGGCGTTGGTTTGTTGGTCAGTTTGTTTGTCAGCAGGATAACTCAAAAAGTACGGAACGGATTCGGATGAAACTTTGTGGAGTTGTTGGAAATGCCAAAAGGAACAAGTGATTAAATTTTGGCATCTCTGAGTGCTTCTTTATGATGCCAAATGAGCTAAATACTAATAAATATTTCAAGTTAGCCTACTCTGCCAATAGATGTCGCTGTGCTGTGAAATCGGGTGCCGGGAGCGTCTTCCTCTCGGAATTTCCGTCGAGGGGAACCCTTCACCGTCCCTCTACGCCGCCCCAGTCGTGAAAATCTGCCTCGGAAGGCTCATAAGGACCCTGTGACGGCGGAGGTTTGCACTCTCTGAGTGTATATATGCCTCTAGTTTAATTTGTAATTAAAGAATAACTTTTAAAAATATTTCAATAACCATTTTTAAGATTAAACGAAGTCATTATTTTTATTCATTATTTTTTGCAATAAATAAAGAGACAATATATACGTTAACAAAAGCAATTCCAAATATCCATAAAAAATATGTTCTTGAACTTTTAAACTATTAAATTTCCTTTGAGGCTTTATAACTTACTTTTTATGCGTATGAGCAGTCGTCTGCTTTCAGTCATAAAATACTTCACACGTAGAATTAAACGACTCAAGAACAAAGGGAAATGCCAGAAGCAGGTGCATCTCCGTAGCAAGTCATATATATATATATGGTTTATATATAAGTTGAAGGAACAAGCATGGCCTTGAAATACAGGGAACAACAACGACATTCAAACAAATTGCCTTGGAGCAATTCTTAGAGGAGCTAACCTCATCCACTACTTACATTTTTTTTTATTCGTATTTTGAGCAAATCTTCACATACACTTTGCTGGGGGGTCGGGCTTTAATTGTTCACGGCGTCATTCAAATTCTAGAATTGCTGTGTATATATAATTTTTTGCGGCTTATATGTAGACGCAAGAGCCTATTATTATAGTTTTTTTCGGGCTTAGCACAAATAAAGATTGAAGTGGAGGGAGGTCCACCAACACCTCTATGTATGTATTTCTCATTGACCATCATTGTACTACCTCGACCATTGTTGTATAACCTTGAAGGTATTTAGAAAGAAAGAGAGAATGGAATAATGGGAGCATCAAAATAGAACTATATAGAACTTGTTTACAAAAGTGAACGTGGATAATAATATCAAGTACCCAAGCAACATATTGTACCCCCTGGTTTTGACAGTTTTTTGGAAAGCACAAAGAACTAAGGTGAGACTTTATATATATTTTTTTCGTGAAATGAAGAACAATGGCATCACCCAGGGGGGGGGGGGGCAGAACTCATGTAAACAAAGAAGGATATTTCCAATTAAAAAATGTGACGTCATCACAGCTACGATTTGCCTATGTATCTAATACCTCTAGGACACTAAGCTAAGAACGTAAAGGCTCTCAAAGGAATAACGTCCGGAGGCTCCCTCACGCCACGAGCCACCCGGGACGCACAGCTTCAGCATCAGGAGGAAGTGGAAGTCCTGAACACCGCACGGGACTCTGAGTCTTTGGCTGGTAGCCAGCACGCATCTAGGAGCTCCGGAGCAACGTGCCGTCCTCTGCAGCTCCGCCTCCGCCGGAGAGCTCCCGGGTTTCAAATTTTTATTTCTTTTGAAATCAAACACTGTTTTTAAATGTACCTTTGATTTTTTTCATAACAAATAGCTACTGTGACGTCATCTGTGACGTTTCAGTTTTTCTTTTCTAATCAGGAATCTAAACATTGCGTTCTGCGCATCTTGTATTATCTATTATCTTTGGGCATCACCTAATGATACTTGTTGCTTTATATATTTATTAAAGGCAACTATAAACAAATACAACGTTATATATATTTTCTACGCCATCAAACTTGATAGATCAAAAGTATGTCTTTGTCGCAGCAGATATGGAGATCCAGTAGAATTGTTGACTCTCCTGGTAGAGGTTACGATCCTTATCTCTTCTAGGAGAGATGACGACTTAAATATGGAGATCATATTTTACGATGTTGTAAAAACTATTTATATAATTTGCAATTAATATATTGCTTACTTACACTGTATTTATGTATTATATATTAATAAGAATTTGATACTCATCTGAGAAGAAATCGGACATAACTTTAAAAGTTTGAATAACATCTCCATATACATATAAGTCGTCATCCCTTTTAAAAGATAAACTCCTGATCTCTTCTAGCAGAGTCGTTGATTCTTCTGATATAAATCACGATTGTAGTCACTCCTAGGAGAGGATACGATCGTTATCTCAGTCGTTGACTCTCCTGGATCTCCATCTCTACTGCGACACCTTCATCATAATAGTTATTGCAAACTAAGCGCGAAACATTGTTGTCACTCGATAACTCTATTTTTTCTACGTCTTATAGTGATGATTCATTCATACTCATATATATGGTGAAGCAAAAAACCTCATTATTTTCATGAGGTTTTAATTTTTAATTGAATATTTAAAAATAGGTTATGATAATGGGAGCTTCAATTCATAGGATGACGGATGAAATTAATTAAGTGACTTTAGGAAATACAATAAGTGCTAATAAGAGTTATATCCTTGGTAACCGGACATTTGTTAGACAGACATTTCTTAGACACGGACACTTCTTAAACAGGTGCATTTCTTAGACACTCGTTGAAATATACCAACTAGCACGAGTAGTGTTCGAATTATGGCAAATGAGGGTTACATTTTCACAAATAATGGTCCCTCGGGTTCCGTCCTCTTACAAATATGGATATTGGGACTCCAACCCCCACCGTCATTCGGAGCCTTGGGTTCCGCTGGACACATAAGGGCAAATTGGGGATTACAAATCGACCGTCAATGAGCCCTAGGACACAATTAAGGCAAATTGGGATTACCAGAGCTGCGACTAGCGAATGTAAATCGGTATTTAGGACTGGAAGCGTTGTTACCTGGTGTGAAGAAGTGTTGAACTTTGCTAAATAAATAAACACTCCGGAGCTGAAAGCGCATTTCATA
Organism: Caligus rogercresseyi; assembly: GCA_013387185.1. Classification (NCBI taxonomy): domain Eukaryota; kingdom Metazoa; phylum Arthropoda; class Copepoda; order Siphonostomatoida; family Caligidae; genus Caligus; species Caligus rogercresseyi. Next base: position 170,202 of record CP045894.1, read on the forward strand.
TCGGACAACGACTACAAAAGACAGTTAGGAAAGTATTGTGTGATATACCCTTCCATTTCTCTCAAAATCCGAGTGCATATATGATTTATATAAAATAACATGTATTAAAGTTCAAATAATCTCTAAAAAAATTATAACAAATTATGTACTTAATTGTCTTTTGTTATAATTGTCGATACTAAATGCATATCACAGAGCAATTCATAAATAATTTCTCTTTCTTTCTTATTTTCTGCACCGATCGATATTCGGTAGATATATAATATAATCTACCGAATACCGAACGGCGGTACCGACTCCCAGCTCTGGGGATTACAATGGGCCCTTGTTAATGATAAAAACATATTGAAAGGGAAAGAACACAACCCATTAAGTAGACTATCTGTTCTTCTCAGAGTATAATCATGCTTAATTAAAACGATTATGATGTTCTTCCATTTCTGTATTCTTGCTTTATATATGTTTTTAAGCAATGTTGGGGATCTGCTTATAATCGTGAATTATGGTTACATATCAAATAGCTAAATTGCATTGTACTACTGATTTAAGAGTTTTTGGCGCAGTATTTTTCTTGTATATCATTCTAGACTTTGTATTATGAGAATATTAGTAAATACCATCTCTAGCACTATTTATTAGATTATAAAAAAGTAAATCATAATAGTTAATTAGAGGACTCAGAGAGTGCAAACTCCGCCGATCCCCACCAATGAATCACTTGGTCTTTTGTCATTTGCCAATAGATGTCGCTGTGCTGTGCTCTCCTCTTTGAGAGCACAGCACAGCGACATATATTGGCAGAGTAGGCTAACTTGAGAATATTTATTAGTATTTAGCTCATTTTGCATCTTAAAGAAGCACTCAGAGATGCCAAAATTTAATCACTTGTTCTTTTGGCATTTCCAACAACTCCACAAAGTTTCATCCGAATCCGTTCTGCACTTTTTGAGTTATCTTGCTGACAAACAAACAAACAACCAACAAACCAACGCCAGTGAAAACAATACTTCCTCGGCAGAGGTAATTACTTATTAGGTGTGTGTGTAATCCGTTATATTTCAGCACGAAGTACTGGTCTAAAAATAAATATATTAATTAAAATAAACAAAACAATAATAAAAAACACAAACTAACTAATAAGCGTATATATATATATATTGAATATATAAAATAATAAAAATAAAAAAAACCCCATCGAAGTTTTTGGGTAAAATCATGCCATGAGATCGGAGTAATCTATAGCGCCACTCCCTCGGCGAGAGCTATTGCTGCTCCTCCTGGCAGCTCTCCACGTCATGGCCTGTCGCAAACTGTGGACTTTTTCAAGGCAGTTCTTGCAGCACATACCAGGGTATCTGCCTGCCAGAGAAGGGGGTTGGGGACGATTCCGGCGCGTCGGATCTGTCTCCTTTCGATTTTTTTTCGGTCGAAGAGCCTGAGGCCAAGTGGGTTTCTTGATTCCTCCTTCTTCGCCGTCCCTACTCCAAAATGCCTTCCACGCCTCCATGGTTGCCGACCGCACGGCACATGGTGTTGAGGATGGAAGCCCTGCCGACGTCAGGAGGTCCGGACGGGTATGTGCTCTCTCCTGAGACTGCCAGTGAGAGTCCTGGCACCATCATTCAGAGCTTACGGGGCAGCTGCAAGCTGTCCTGTTGGGTTACAGGCTCCAAACCGTACGGGTGTGACCGCTGAGACAGCATAGCCGAGTTCCCAAGAACCATGCCTTGGCAAGTTGGTGGAGGTAAGGACCCCTTTGTGATGTGCTTCGCCAACCT
>CP045894.1:178136-204688 GCA_013387185.1 Caligus rogercresseyi
AACATTTTCCAAGTGAATATAGGTTGTCGACAGGCAACCCTATCTCACCAACATATTTATAATGTGTCTCAATGCCCTTATAGAGAACATATGCACAAATACCAAAATAAAAGGTATTAAGGTAGGAGAGTTTGAATCTAAAGTAGAAGCCTTTGCTGATGATATGAAATATTCTACTCTGGCAGTCAGGAGGAAATTCAAGATTCTTTTAAAGAGACTTTGGAGTTATTGGAATATTTTAAACACGACTCGGGCCTTGAAATAAATTTTAAAAAGACTCATTTAATGGCAAATTTTAAAGTAAAGTTCAACTTAAATGGAATACAGGAAAAAAATATTTTAAAGATCCTTGGAACATACATAACTTTAGATAACAAAGATATTTTAGAAAATAGTAAATTAATGGAGGAATCTATCCAACAAAACACGGCAAAGTATGCGAATTTTTTAAAAAAGGATATTTTTTCTAGAGTTTTTATATGGAATAGATTAGTTTTACCCAAAATAACGCACGTTTTAAAATTAACCCCATATTCAGAGGATTTATGTAAAAGGATCGAGGAAATTTGCGAGGGTTTTTATTCCCAAATGGACGCCCCAGAGCGATTTCATGGAAACGGATTCAAACACCAATTTTTTGGGGTGGATTAGGATTGCTGGGTATAAAATGTTTCTGGAGGACAGTAATATACAAATGGTTCAGGAGAATTACAGTACAGGGATCTTTATGGAAAGAAATGCTTCAAAGAGATTACTTGAAGGTAAAAACCTTACTCTAGACGAAGAAATGGGTAAAGGGCCGTATAAAGTTATAGAGGCATCTCAGGAAATCGGAACTTTTTGGAAATTGAACGGAAGTATATTTAAAGAAATAAGTGATAACCTTTTAGAGAAAATGGAGTGGCAGGAGCCAATTGAAAACAATACAAGATTGACTTTCCTAAAGAACACTTCTATTAAAAAGAAACTTGTTTGCATGGGGGATATTTATAACGAAGAAAATGTTTTTACCATAAACGAATGTCTGGAGAGGAGGAGTATCCTACGCAAGGTTAGTTTCGGAAGAAGGGAAATTGGGCCAAGGAACAGTTTTTATAATTTTATTCAATGATGGAAAACAGTAAGATTCGGAACAGCTTACTCGAAAGGGGAGCAAATACATTCTTTATTGGCCAGATTGAGAGAAGACGTGAGGAATATGGAGTAGAAGCGTCTACGAAACAGATAATAGAAGGTCTTCAATCAAATTTATTAAGCAATGGCCTCTCTTGGTTAAAGTACAGAATAGTGACCAACACTTTGTCTTTGGGTGCTACTCATGGGAGGAACACAGAGGAAAGGTTTTGCTTCTTTTGTGGGCATGCAAGGGAAACATTGAGGCACTTTTAATGGAATGCGGACAGATGGTCAGAATTCTGGGACATTGGTAAATTTGTTTTATGAGAATTTTAATCTGATATTACCTCTTAGAGAATTTGTCTTCTTTTATGTTGGCCCACATCAGGAAAAAATTAATTTTTTAACAACTAAAATGCAGTTTTATGTTTATAAATTCAGATGTAACAGGGTGCCCCTCCCCAGTGATTTTATAAATATTATAAATACATGGATGTTGAGTGTTTTATAAGTTTGTTATAGGTTTTTTTAATGTGAATGAATTGTGAATATAGTTGTACCTGTGTACAAAAAAAAAAAAAAAAAAATACTAATAAATATTTCAAGTTAGCCTACTCTGCCATAGATGTCGCTGTGCTGTAAAATCGGGTGTTGGGAGCGTCTTCCTCTCGGAATTTCCGTCGAGGGAACCCTCCCCGTCCTCTACGCCGCCCCAGTTGTGAAAAATCCGCCTCGGAAGGCTCATAAGGACCCCGTGACGGCGGAGGTTTGCACTCTCTGAGTGTATATATGCCTCTAGTTATTATTATTATTCACAGTTCATGGTAATGCAATGTAAAGACTAAATCAACTAGTTGAATGCTTCAGGAGAAATGTAAGGGTGATGCACACGCATACAAAAACAATGATTTATTAGAACTGCAACTACCGATTGAGAAACAGTCGACGGTTTTACCCTGGTAATTTTTTTTCTATCCTTACATATCATTTAAAGCTTTAAAACGATTTTCACTCAAAAAATAGACTGTATCCGTAGATGATTGTTCTAGATTCATGATCCACCGAAGACTGATATGGCCTACCACCTATATCAGTTGTCGGTAGCAATCGTTATCGGTAGATTTTTTTTGTACAAATTTACGAATACCAATAGAATACAACCTCCTACCGACCCCTGATATTGGCGGTAGATTTTTTCTAACAAGTCCCAGTTCTTCTATTTATTAATGTTTCGCCTGGCTTTAATTCCTCAAAGGCCACTGCTTCACTCAAATAGGTTACATTCCATATCTATGCACTCTATGATAATATCTATAACTTATATATTACTATGGTGGGAGGGGTCAGGAAAATATGAAAAAAAATAAGAAAGAAATGATTAAGGGCGAAAGAAAAATGGTAAATGACTAAGGAATGACAATCATGTAAATAAATTTAATTAAGATGAATATAATTTGTGATAAGCCCATAGAGAATAGAGAGAGGCGAAGCATCGTAGCGCTGACTATCGAGGTATAATGCGACCAAAAGAACTAAAGAAAGATTGATAATTCATATATAAATATGATGCCATGTGACAGCCTGCGGGCCGGCATCGGCCCGAATGGACATCAAATTCGGCCGTTACGTCAGTGGTTGAGAAATGTTTTTTATTAATATATAATACTATGATACAATATCATCAAATTTAAATATACTTTTGTTTTTGTTTAGTGTTCGGTGTTGCCAGGCAAAAATGTACCGGTAATTTGGCCCCCCGAGGTCCCACTTGAAAATAATCTGCCCCCCTGACCGATTTCACCCTGGCATCCCTGATATATAACACATATCTTTCTTCATGAAATAAGGATTGCAGTGACGTCAATTCACTCTACATTTCATGATAAAAAAATATAAAGTCGCACTCTCACTTTATCTCTTTTTGTCGCTGTCTTTGCTCCGGAGGGCTAACAAATATCTCGAATTCAGCGCTACCTTACATTGCTTCGGCTCTCTGCATACCCTATGGATAAGATCTAGCTCATCAGCACCAAGATATATATAGAAAACAAGGTATGCCCATAAGTCATGAGCGCCCTTTTCTTGCCAGTATAACGTCATTAAAACCATCAGGAAAAACATCATTACAATAGATTTTTTTCTAAAGTTAAAATAATAATAATAAGATACCATACGACTCACCCTCCAAGATAATATGAAATAAGCATACCTGGTATTCTATATACCTTGCTTAGCACCATCATCGTCCACCCCAATAGTCGCCTGACAGGGTGAAAAGAGAGATTTCATATCACCCATATCATGACCTACCTACTTCATGTTGATATTTATAAACTCCCCTTCTTCATCCCTGTATCATTTTCCCCTCTCAACCATCTTAATAACCCTTTATATATGATTAATAATTTTTTTTGTTGCCTATTTGGTTCAATAGAATTGCATCCGATTGGATATAAATAAGCATTATAGCATTATAATTAGTCTATCGAACCTAGGATCTTATCAATGAGGTAGGCCAAAAATGATCATTCCCTCACGGGATTCGAACCTGCGCCCCCACCATTGAGAGTTGAACACGCCTTAACACGCACGGTTATCGAGCTCCATTCATTAATAATTTAATAATATATCATCGATCACATTCTCGTCCTCAGGGAGCATCCATTCATACCAATGCAGTATCCACGATAGTCTCAATATATATTAATCCTATTTTTTTAAAGGTGTCATCCTCTCTCTACATGATCTTTTGTGTTTTTATTCATTAATTATTATCACTCTCTCTCCTAAATCCAATCTAACCCAAGGTATATTGATTTTTAAGGTACTGCCACTATTCCAAGAAGCGGACGCGTTTTTTAATGACGTCACAGCGACAAGTGGAACATTTTGTTATGCGACGTCATCAACAATCTATTGCTATTTGTGATACGATACAAATATATATATATATTAATATTACTGACGTTTCACTATCCATGGCAACATAAAAATAAACGTTTTCTATATGCCTTGAGCCAACCTACAAAAATCATGATTGTAATACCACCTGTTCTTAAAACTTCTTCAATACTTTAATGAATTAGTCCTTATCATTGTATTTGTATATTCTACGTGTTTTATTAAAAGTTGTCAATAAATTGACTCCAAAAATGTGACCATTTTTTTACTCATGCTTACTCATTTTCCTTTTCTATATTTCACCATTTTTCTTGTGTCATTTTTCCTAACATCATCCAAGGAAATCCATCTCTGGTTCGTATTCTTTTGGGCAGACTTAGGATCCCTTAGATTACTGTGAGCACATATCCCAAGACAAGTCATAAAAATCCTGTAGTTGCAGTTTCGAATCCTTTAACTCAATGTAAAAATCAGAGACGAGATCCAGAGGAAAGGACTGGTCATATTCATCATTCTTACCATGGCCTTACACTAATACAGGCTCCAAGAAATAATTTAAGAGAAACATACAACAAAGTTTAAGACTGCATTCGTTTATCTTATGCTAAATGCTATTCGGTTAAGAAACCAACATTTTTGACGCAGTATTTTGACTTCAAAATGTAAATATTTTCATACAGGAATACGGCAGGATATTTTACTTTGACATAGATATGCTACCACCAGTGAAGAAGGGACACCATAATATGGAATATGTGTCTGGTTGTCAGGTAACATTTTGTTTACATACATATTGTATTCACGTCCTTAAAACCACCCAAGGTTTTTTCGGTCATAAAAGCCTTTATTTAATATATGTCTCATCCATACATTTATAGAATACACTTAAAATAACAAATAAAAAACCTAACTCTTTTGTACAGATGTGTCAATCAAAACATAAACTGACGCAATAGATCCAGTTCATTGGTTGAAATCATAGAGAAAGAAGAATGTAGAGAGAATATTCCTTTTAATAGCAGATAAACATCGGTCAGCTGTCGCCTGTGCCCAATATAATCAAAGTTATTTGACCTACGTCATCATAAGTGATCTGAGGGATATAAATATTTGTTACTATTGGTCACACAAACGTATTCCTCTGAAGAATCCAATAAGCTCTCTATGTCTTTATATCTCTATGGTCAAAAGTCATAGTTGCCCCAACAATACATAAATGTATCATACTTTCATATGAAGAGTAGACATGAGCTGAGTGTACTGACTGAATACTATTGTTATAAGCTGTACATTTGCCGTATAAATGTGCAAGTATATGGCCTATGACAAGAATTGAAATACCACACATTTTATGTTTCGAGTCAGAATTGCCCCGAAAATAAAGCAAATATTTTGCGTCAAACAATAGCAGCAGATGTCATTAAAAAAGTAATGAAAAAATTAAGGCTACTCTTAGGACACTTGTATGGTGAAAGTACTTTTCATAGAGCGTTGAATAGACTATTCAGTAGTCGTTCGTTAAGAGATATTCTAGTTAAAAGATTGTGACACGTTTTTACTTGTATGTTCATTAATATTGTTAGACAAGAAATGAAGTTAGGGAGAGACTTAGAGATGACCGTCTATCCAACTGGGAAGCTTGAATGGGAAAGAGGAGGGTGAGATAGAGAGGAACGGCGAGTCAGCTCTCCTTTTCTCCTTTAAGCAAGCAGTGTTTTTTTATTATTTACTCTTCGTTTTTACGTGCTTTACTCCTTCAACATCAGAAAACGTCTCCTCTTGCTTGTACGTGTGTCGTCACCCCGCGAGATGTTGATGTCAAAATTGTTTAATTGTTTCATATCCTAGACAGTTGTGTATTTATCAACCAACAACATTCCACTCTCACACCGAAAGGCCTCTCGCGTTTATTATATATATCAGCAAGGAATTTATATCTAGAATAGACAATTATTATCCATCATGGAACATAATAGTAATAGTAGCATATTGCCTCGAACTCCATCCATGAGTGGCTCCTCTTCCTCTTCCTCGGGCTACTCCAGCGAGGATGTTCTCGAGAGCAATCCCGCTCGAGGAAAAGAAAAAAAAGTGACTGGACTCTACAGACATGGTGCAATTTGATCGTATTTGGGGTCGCCGAAATCCTTGGAGGAATCACTTACTCCCTTTTATCGCCTTTCTATACACAGGAGGCACGGCAAAAGGGATGACCGTCTCGGAAACGGAGTCGTAAGTATCATACATGATTTCTTTCTCTTTATTTGTAATTTTTCCATTTGCCATCTTGGTACCATTGAGTTATCATCCGTATAATATACAGCATAATATCCCCCATCGAACCTAAGATATAAGTAAAGACTTTTTCTCGTAAGTGATTGTTGAAAAGGTAGTTGGTATAATGAAATAAGATATCACTTGGCGATTAAACTTTTAACATCAACTCAGAGATAAGAATTACATCTTGAAGTACACAAAATGTATTTTCTCATTGGCTTGGATCCTTTTCATTTATAAATATAAATACACAAAGCATGGATCATCAAGATAAAGATTGAATGATTATTTTTTCATCCATGACGATATTTAGATCCGCACTCTGACGATATGTATATGACTTTTATAATATACATAATCGAAGCCTGGCTATACTGTAGGTCCTTACCCAAATTTTGTTATGAAAGGTTGCGTGAGTGAAGAAAATACAAAAACAGGCAGGGGTCCAATATTAGTAAATGCTTTGCTTTTTTGCTTTCTTCTGAGGAAGATAGGGTTAGGAAGTGGCCTTTTTATATAGGGCGTAGTGTACGTATAGGGCAATCGCAGTCTAATGACCGTTTTACATGGGGTTGAGGCCGCCTGGGCCCAGCGTGCCTCAGCCCCATGTAAAACGGTCATTAGGCGCGATGACCAACACGTGTAGTGTATAAAAAAACGATTATTAATAAAATTATCTTAATTCACATGCTGCTTAGTCATAGTCAATAATAAAAATATCAAAATACTGTTGGTCTTCTGTGTTTTTTCACTCACGAAACCTTTCAAATAGCTATTGAGGTAAGGATGTACAGCATTACCCGAAGCCTTATATCAACTTCTTATCCTACGTCTTTTTGCTGAATAAAATAAATTGGTTTACGAGTAAAGGTAGCTTTCAGAGCTGTCTAAGGGAGTGATGGGTCAATTCACGGACAAGTTTCTTCTTTAAAATAATATATGGAGAATGACATACAATGGGGGAGGGGATGTCTTGTAAGCAGGGCGGAGTGACCACCGGGAGTACCGGGATATTCCCGGTGAGCCGCTGGCCTCAAGAAACATGAACAGCCGTTGACAGCCTCCAAATGGTATATTGGGGCCTGTATAAGGCCGGCGAGGGCACAATTGTCCCGGTGGATAAATTCTTCCCACTCCGTTCCTGCTCATAAGAGTACATTGTGGCGATGAAAGGTTGCGTTAATATAATATTTAGTTCTATTTGATTTAGTATTTATTATTATTTTCCCTTATTATTGTTTGTGTATCCGTCGGGGTCACCACTTGTTATTATTTAAAACTTATAGGATGCATAATAGGTTTATTCTTTAGACTAAGTGAATTCTATCCAAAAAATGAATAGCAAGAGGGTGGTGTGGTGATTAGTCGAGGGAATGTGTTCATAGAAACAATAAAAAGTGTACACAACTAGCAGCATCTTCTCAAAGTGGGTCCAGATGATCCTTAGCATTCCTTAGATTGCTTATTGTACATAGAGCCTCTTATTGAAATTGTATAAATATATCAACCTCCACTTGATAAGCCGCTAGCAAACTTCACATTTTGAATTTTATATTCAGTACTCCATTAAGGAAACTTTTCTTCTTATTGCGAGGAAGACTATTTATTTATTTGCAATAAATGTAATCCTCTATGAGTCAAAATGAAAACTATGATCAGGGATATTATTTGTCTCACTCTTCCTTTCTTCCTTTAGATGTGGATTGTCCCTGTCATATATATATATATATATAGGGGTGATTCTATTTCACGTTTTTCGGATTTGAGAGTCGGGCTCCCCCTAGGATTTTACTTTTGTGTATAGAGATCATTTTGTGAAAGTTTTGAAACGAAATAGAATAATTGGAAGTATGTACATGCTCAACGGGCCCAAAAGTTATGTATTAAACTTATGTAGTAAATTTTTTTTCGCTATTCGATTGCCCCTAATGTCCTTAATTTTAATGCTATTTTCAAACAATTTGCCGCAAAATGTAGGTATGCTTAAAAGAATTCCAAATCAGTTTTTATTTTTAATGTACATCCCAAATTAACGAGAAAATTAAGTTTTGAAATAGTCATTTTATGCAAATACCCCAAAAATGAACTTTTGAAACTTTATTATCTCGTTTGATTTTGAATGTAAATGAAAATAAAACTGATTTGGAATCTTTCAAGCATACCTACATTTTTTTCTTATGTATCAAAATCGGTTTAGAACTTTGTTTTTTGAAAAAATCAAGCTTTTGTTTTTGTTATTTCGTAACATTGGCTCAAATTTTCTCAAAAAAGAGAAATGTCGCGCATCTACAAGTTCGTCGAGGACCTCGCCAAGGCCAGGAAGACTCCCAAGGAGATCAAAACCATGGTTGACAACGGGCTTTGAGGTCAACAGCATCTCCCAAAGCCAAATCTACCGCATTTCAGCATTAGTTAAGGCCGGGAAGGACTCTTCAGACAAGAGGAGCACGAATGGAGGAGGAGGTCCGTACAGACGACTTTATTGAGGCTGTGAGGGTGTACGTGGAGGCCGACCGTCGGGTGACAATGGAGGAACTGGTTATCAAGTTCGAGACGTCGATCAACACCATTTTCCACGTCCTCCATGACGATCTTGGGCTCTCAATCAAGTCAGCAAGATGGATCCCAAGATGCTCACAGAGGATCACAAAATGAAGAGAGTGAGGTGCGCACAAGCCTTCTTGAAACTCAATTTTGAACTCGGATTGGGGTTTCTGGACTAGATTGTGACGATGGATGAAATCTGTGTCTTTCTTCACTCCTGAGTCCAACCGAGGGTCATCTCAATGGCTCTTGAAGGGATCCAACCCGCCCCTGAAGTTCAAGCGTCAAGAATCAAGGAAGAAACAGATGGTTCTCAGCTTCTTCGACAACTGCGGCGTGATCTTCCAGTACTATCTCCCGATGAGGACCTCCGTCACCGCGGCCGTGTTCAAGGATGTCATGAACATGTTTTTAAATAAATTCAAGGAGAAGCGACCTGAAATGGCCAAAAGAGACTGGTACTTCCACCTCGACAATGCTCCGTGCCACACGGCAAATAGCACGAAGGAGTTCTTAGCCAAGAAGGGGATCAAGGTCATCGATCATCCACCCTACTCTCCTGACCTTGCCCCCGCAGACTTTTTCTACTTCCCCGTCATGAAGAAGGGCGTGGAGATCGTCGACAAGAGCGTCCAGAAGGAGTGGACCCGGGTCGGTTTTTTTCCCCGCATATTTATCCGAAACAGCCTCGTATATAAGGAATAGATGAGAAAAACAGAAAGAAACAAACAGTATGGCATGAAAGTGAATATAAATATTTAAAATAAAATAATTAATATAACAATGACATTCTTTGATTTAAACTTATGTTGTTTCCTTTGATATGGGACCCATTAGCAGCTATTGTCTTATAAATCAATCAAATCACAGAGGATAAATATATTCTATTATAATATTAATATCTACTCGGTCAATTTTAGACCTTTTATTTCTATGTTTTTATTTGTACCCACCCAAGTAGAAAATCTGCAAAGTGTCTAGAGCTGCAGAGAATAAAGAAAACTTTTATTAGAAGCAAAGTGAAATCATGTTTTAATCATGTCATTGTAAGTAAAGCTACCCATATTTGTACAACACAAGCTTATACGGAGTTGTGCCACTTGAACTGTATCCATATTTCATATACTATTAAAATTTACTCTTATTTGGGTTTCTTTTATTTGTTTGTTTGTCGAATCCTTATTCAATATTATCATTTTATTCATCATATTCGTATATATTATTGGTAATTTCTAGATATAAGAAATATCTGCACGTAATTATTTTGTTTTAAAAACAGCCGGCATTGTAATGGGAATCTGTTCTCAATTGTGGAGCCTTAAGAGGCTAGACTAACTGTCCTGAAACCTAAAACAACCTTAGAAAAATTGATTCATAAGACTCTTGATATCATTACATTGTACTCCCCAACCAATTTCTCTATACGACTATGTTTTCAAAGAAAGCCCTAATGTGAGTAATTAAGATACCACTCGACCCTGGTTAGTGGAGGAAAAGAAGCATGAATAAAAGCAGGAGTGCTAATACATGCGTCATTACTATCTCATGGTTGTGTGAACATTAACTCAGAGAAATAATCTCATCCTTCAAAACAGGCTTCAATTTACGAATCCTTGAATTGGCAATTCCAATACTATCCACAGTTTCCAAGATTGACAATCGGTACGGTATATTTGAAAGTATGACTTTTGTGGCATTCACATAGAGACATAAGATATAGAGAGCTTATTCCCTTCAATAGCAGAGAAACATCGTTCAACTGTCGCTTTGCCCAAGCGCTCCCTTGTGTGAAGAACTTGAACGTCGCAAAATAAATAAACAACTAGAGCTTATAGTATTATAGAGCAGATACATAAATATACATTCAATATGAGCTTATGTTATGCATTGAATACTAGAGTACCTGAAAGTGCATTTAATATCATAAGAGACAGTAAATGAAAAAAAAATCTATAGCCCTCCATTTCCTACAAAATCCAAGTACATATTTCATTTATATAAGATTAGTATGTTTAAATTTCGAATAATCTCTAATAAATTATAACAAATTATGTACTTAATGTCCTTTGTTATAAATTGTCCGATATTAAATGTATATGAAGAAGTCACAGAGCAGATACATAAACACATCTTCCTCTCTCTTATCTACCATACCGAATATCGATCGATACTGTAGATATATAATGAAATCTACCGAGTACCGATATCGTTCGGTAGAAGGTATATACCGAATACCAAACCGGCGGTAGATTTTTCTACCGAATCCCAGCTCTGATATAATATATATATATATATATATATATTTCAGGTCTATATGATATTTATATATTTTTCCATATTTCGTTCCATTATTTTTTTACCCTTAAGGATAGGATTTTATATGGTTCGTTTAATGAATAGACATCTGAGGAGTTCATTATACCTTGATATTCATGTAATAATAATAATGCACATAAAAGCCTCTCTCCTATGATGGATACGTAGAATAAAAGGGACTTAAGTTATCTAATGGGTAATTGGGGCGCACTGAGTCTATCATTTCTGGGGTGCTTATTAATCAAATTGTGGTGAAACGTACTTTTCTAAATGACGCATTTGATGTTATAAGGTGCTTCCTCTGTAGGATTAGGTTATCTTCATCCCCTCTGCCTCTCATTGGTCTTTTACGACAATTAGAGGAGAGAGCTCCCTTCATTATCAGCATATCTGCGGCTCACATTTCCATGTCAATACCGCAATATTTAAGTGTTTGAAAATTGCGCCTCATTAATTATTATTATTATTAAAAACAAGTTATTTATTCAACAAGAGTGAGCCAAAGATGAACAAATCATTTTTTTAAAGTCAATTGATACATCTAAAAGATCAAAGAAGTGTATTGCTTTCAATATAAGCAATACAATAAATTATCCATAGACTCTATGACTGATTCACGACCTTTTTTTTACATATAAAATATCATAGGAACCTTTAATATGGCCTGAATCAAAGAAGAACTTAAATAATATAAATAATAATAATATAATACAAAAAGCATACAGAATGGGTTCCTTTAAACATATGAATCAAATATGTAAATGCGTTGTCGAAATACTTTTCTCTACCTACATATAAGACCAAGGGATATTCCACCAACACCAACATTGATGAATGATATCAATGCTTACGAATGATGGGTCAAAGATATTTCCTCCTTTATAATAACTATATACATAATATGAGTTCTCATTGAATTGATTTACAGTAAGTATTTTACTTACATCTCACATTACTTAAATGTTCTCTTATAATATTACTCATAGAAGCCTTTATGAATATACATTTAATAAAGGCTACTGCGAGCAATATATTGATAAGCAACGAAGGCAATGACTATTTATATAATGTCACTTAAAAAATTATATAAGCAATACTTGAATACATTGTTATGCGTTATTAAGCTGTCGTCTATATTTATTACAGGTTTACAGCGTTGCCTTTATCACAACAATCATATTTGCCCCCATCTTCGAAAGTATATTTTCGCGAATCGGTTCGAAGCAGCTCTTTATAGGAGGAACTTTTTTGGCAGGAACGACAAATATTCTTTTTGGTCTTTTGGAATGGGTGATTGATCGGGATCAGTTTTTTGGGCTGTCCGTCGCCATTCGTGTCGTAACAGCTACCGGAGAAGCCGCTTTTTTCTCATCCATATATCCACTGGCGGCTCAAGTAAGTAGTTACCTTAGTTCCAGGATTTTACTCTGGGTTTCTCAACCTTTTGAAGTTGGAACCCCCTTATTTAATTTCCAATCCCTTCCCTTATTTGATTTTGAGTTTCCAAATAAAATGTCTTCTTGCAACGAATTACTTGTATTCCCATCACACTCATTTTGCGCATTAATACGATCACATATGATTTGGCGAACCATGGCTGAGAATGGGAGATTTAGCTCAATACTATTTTTTAATGTTTTTTAATAGTTAAAACCTATTATATATTATAATAGATATAAATATAAACTAGAGCATATACTCAGAAGTGCAAACCTCCGCCGTCACGGGGTCCTTATGAGCCTTCCGAGGCGGATTTTTCACGACTGGGGCGGCGTAAAGGGACGGGGAGAGTTCCCTCGACGGTAATTCCGAGAGGAAGACGCTCCGGCACCCGATTTCACAGCACAGCGACATCTATTGGCAGAGTAGGCTAACTTGAAATATTCATGAATATTTAGCTCATTTTGCATCTTAAAGAAGCACTCAGAGATGCCAAATTTAATCACTTGTTTCTTTTGGCATTTCCAACAACTCCACAAAGTTTCATCCGAATCCGTTCCGTACTTTTTTGAGTTATCTTGCTGAACAAACAACCAACAAACCAACGCCAGTGAAAACAATACCTCCTTCGGCGGAGGTAAAAATTACAAATCAAATCGTAAGTTATGAACACGACAACATAATAGTATCTGTGTTAGACCAGTATAGTGGAGTTCTCCTCAATCACTTAAGCAATTAAGATAAACAGTAGTATTTGAGGTTCAACTTGATGTACACTTTTACAGATTCACACATCTCAAATGATTCATATTTTATTGATGGAATAGTCAATGGCGTTTTGATACAGAGACCACTTGATTCCTACCATTCATCATAATGGGAGATGAAAGTAGCAAAGTTGATGCGTTATGATGACTTTGCATTGAGTTTCACTACCAAATCATTAACTCTTGGATCACTGAACATCAAGATCGGACATCTTTTTTTTATGCCTATTATAGTTAAAATGCGTTACCAGGGATTAATTGTTATCATTTCGGACATAGTGCTCCACATATCACAATTAAAGCATACTCGAGTTTCAAAAACTAACTGCCAGTGGGTCGAATTACGCGTAATCCCTAGATACATATTCCTTCTGTAATATATATTCGTTCATGCAAATGTAAGAGCAATTGTGCATTAATTATATAATTAAATGTTATTCTTTATAATTTCAGGCAGTGGATATATCAGCTCGCTCAACGGTTCTCTCCGTGATGGAAACCATGTTTGGTATCGGCCTAATGATCGGACCCCTCATTGGAGGTCTCCTCTATGAATTGGGAGGCTTTTATCTCCCCTTCGTAATTTCTGGATCCATATTATTTCTATGCTCCCTTATTTCGTCTCGTCTTTTGTCTCTACGACCCATGAGCCAGTCATCACAGAACAAAGAGTCCTCTCAAGACTATAAAGAAAGCTCCTTTACGGAGCTCCTAGGATTCCTAGTATATTTTTTTTCGAATTTGATTCTTTGCTGCACGTCAATGAGTGTGTCGTGGTATCTTCCATCACTCCAGGTAAAGTAATTATGATCGAATCTCATATTCTATGGGCTTATATTTATTGCTTAAAGCAGTGGTTCCCAAACTTTTTCTGCTGGACATGATAAATTTTTGCGTCCCCCCCTAAAAAAAAGGATATACACACATTTTGTTCTCAGAGTCTATTGCAGTTTAGTATCTAAGAATGGTAAAGGGAAAAAGGTTCAAATCGATTCTATTGGAGATTGTGAGCTTTGAAGGATATAAATAATTAATATAAGAATTTAAATAAATAAATTTATGACTAATACTTCCGTAATTTTGAACAATTTTGAAGCTGAATTATAATATTGTGTGATTGTAATTTACCATTTGCATATAATAGATAAGGATAATTTTACTTTCTTATACTAATAGTGATTAATTACTCTGAATATGATCCTATTATTTCCTAAGTGATTATGTCAAATATCTCCTTTTCAGCACTTTTTTTTTACTTCCAATATTAACCATTTTTTCATTTACCATTTCTTCAATATCCATAAAATTATCACCTTCTTTCTTTCAATGTGATGGCTTGAAATTGAGGAGGTGGAATGGGTCCCAGTTAATTTGATTATATTTCAATACTCAAAAAATACTCCTTTCTTCCATTTCAATATGATTGGCTTAAGATTGGACAGATTATATGATAAATGGCTCCCATGGATATAATTTTTCACGAGATTTTAAATAATTTGATAAATGATATTGTACTTATAGCTACAACATCTTTTATTGATAAACTATAAGTAATTTCTTGATCATTAACGGAACGGATTCTTTAAACCCGCATTTATAATCCCTTGCAATCACAAGAAAATGATGGGACTAGTAAGTGGTATAAAGGTACTTTTCTCAAAGCCCCAGATAAACACTGATAAATGATATATTCTAATAAATAGTTTAACTGGAACATGTATTCTTTGATACTTTATCGAATTTATTAATTTTTTAAGGGATTAAAGAACTAACTTCTATCTTTATTATTACAGATTTTTTTTAAAAGTGAATTTAACCTGGAATTAAAGAACCTACTACTAAGCAATTGTAATTTTTGGCCACTTTTAACATGTCTTTTTTTTATTGATCGCTCCACGTACTTTATACTAATTGGAATATCACTTTTAAAAGTCATAAACATTATATATGACGTTTGATTACATCAAATATATATAATAAAAAGTCAACAAATCATTTAGTTATGTTATATATTAAAATGTCTGTTATTATAAAGTTTTAATCCCCAGCAAATAATATACATGAAGCTTGCTTTGATATTTTCATTTAGAGATATATACAAAATTGTCCCTTGTGCCATGTTTAGACACTTGTTATCATTATAGTTTTTCAATTGGGCAGAAAATAACGGATTTGAATAACTACTTTTGCGTCCTTTGGTTTTTTATTGGTTAAAATTGTCTATTAAAACATATAAAATAGGGCTTCAGGCTTTATGGCCAATATAAAATCATAAGAAAGTTTGTCAGATTAATTCCCTTTTTTTGTACTAAAAATAATTTGAGAAAACTTGAACTATTGAATGTTATTTGGTATTTCGGTAGAACGATACTACTGATAATATAATTGTTCTATTAATGTATATCATTTTCTGTTTTTTAACTACCGAAAACTGCTGCCAAATTTATGGCTTAGGTCAAACGGGTGTTGTAATTTTTATCAGAATGTTTATTTCTCAAAAGTGAATTACATCCCCTCCTCTTAGATGCCTTTCTTAAGAATTCTGATGAAGTATACCCTCTCAAATATCTATAATATATATATATATATATATATATAAATGATACAGATTGAATGCAACTTCCTTAGGGAAACCAATATCGGTGCTAGATATGTCCCTTACCAAATCCCAGTGCTAATATTTTTTTAATATTTGGTTCAAACATTTTAAATTCTTTTTTCATCAAATCATTATTATCATGAAGTAGTTGTGCATAGAATACATAAATAGACATTGAAATATAAAATTGAAACTTCATAAAAGATTATAAATATTACATTTCTAATTTAAATTTTTGCCTTAAGTGCTTTTGCATTTATGATTGTATTTATAATCGCTTTAAAAGTATATGATAGTTTTTTCCTTGATTAGGAAAGCCAAACAATACAATGGCTTTCAAATATTATTGGGACACTGTTCCAATACCATAACATTAAGAAGTAAAATTACTTTAAAATGGACAAGACAATCAGCAAAAGTATTCAACGTGTGGACATATATATTTCCACAGTCCTTGCATCTGTGAACTCAAATGATGTCACATCCATTTCCAATTTTGAATACAATTGAGACTTTAGACAATTGACTTTTCATGTCTCCGAGTACTTTCCCTGTAAAATATCTTAATTAAAGTATATATTCCAAGGCATGTAAATAAGTTATTTTTAAATATATGTTTTCTGCTCTTATGAATGCACATAAAACAACTTTCGTACGGAGCAACGTTAGCCAACGTTTGTATACATTGTTGGTCATTATTTTTCTATAATATGGGGTTAATTGCGATTTTTATAAAAGTTATTTAGGACTTGCTACTGTTAAATCATTTTTTTAACATTTAAAATTGAGTTATGGACAGTGAGATGTGGTTGGGTCATCAAGATTAAGATCCCTTGCTGCAAGTTCATGTTAGTACATCGAGGGATGATGTCAGTGCCTGGTTTGGGGAAATACGGACTCTCAGTTATTTGAAAAGGATCAACCAGATTGTCGTAGCTCCGGCTAACCAAGTGTACCAACGCAATACTAATTGTCATGGCCTTTATAAAAGCGTCTTATCAAATCACTTTGGCTCAGCTCTCTCAATCAATGAAGCTTGAAGATCACTGATACACCTTTTGAAGGTTTGAAGAGCCCATCACGATGATTGAATTGTTCCCATTACGCATTTAAATGAAACTCTTTTTGTTATATAATCAACACATCCTTTCAGTGTTTGATTTATTGTGTTAATAGTATTGATTTGGGATCGACACAAGCAATTTTTTTGGTCAAACTCAGATTTTACACTATCAAGAAATGATACACACGAACTAATATTGTTTTG
Organism: Caligus rogercresseyi; assembly: GCA_013387185.1. Classification (NCBI taxonomy): domain Eukaryota; kingdom Metazoa; phylum Arthropoda; class Copepoda; order Siphonostomatoida; family Caligidae; genus Caligus; species Caligus rogercresseyi. The sequence continues at coordinate 195,364 of CP045894.1, forward strand.
TATCGAAAATGTGCTATGATGAGGATACTACTTGATGCTGATTTTTTTATTCGTTAATACAATTGTTTATTATGAACTTCGCTCTACTTCATCTATTTTTTCACATATTAAAATATATTTTTTAAACAAATTTAAATTACAATGATATAGGCTTTGTAACTCATTATAAGGCAAATAATTTTTTATATATTGAAAAAATAGGAAAGAGATTTATTCTTACATAAATTGCGTTTGCTTAAGATTTTGCCATCTAAATATTATAACCATGTGGTTCGGAGAAACTATTCAATAAAATATATGAATAAAAAAAATGTCAATAGGGCAAGTGCAATCAGCTATAAATGCTTTAAAACAAACCCTTATATGGACAAATGCTAAAAACTATTTTTTATTCACTATTCAATAATGTTTCTATAAAAATGAAGGGGATGATAAACTTTTTTGCATCGCAATTACTCAGCAAATTGCGTTTGCAATTACTAGGAACGTAAATAATCCTTTGGACTGCGTGCATTATTATGTGCCTTCATATTTGTGGCTTTTGCAAAATTTATATCTACATTCATTATATGACTTGAAGGCTTAGTATTGACTGATATTATTGGATCAAATATACATTGAGACAACAAAGATGATTTTCTTCTTCATCTATGTTTAGATAGCTTTGGAAGGTTCTTATCTATGTCATTACGGAACTATCTTCAAATATATTACACTCAACCTCTTAATGTGTCAAAGTAACTTCTTATATCTGTCTTTCACCGTTGCTTCGGTTGCCATACAAAATGTAAAGCTATTAAATCACAAGTATGTATTATTAACATGAAAATAAATCTAAAATAGGTTGACATTTATATCTTAAGAATGGATTAATACTTTTATCTTCTGTTCTTATTCATTAAACATACACGATGTAAAACATTATTGAAACATATATATATATATATATATATATATATATATACCATTGATGTATGTAGTTCTTTTTTTAATACTTTTGGTTCTATTGGTTTTTTTAAAATGCTCTTCATTAAACGTCAATCAATTAAAAGAGCTAAAACATTATTAACGAAAATAATTACTCGCGGAATGGGTTTAAACTATTAAAAGTGCGCCTGATGTCAATTGACGTCACAGTGTTTATATTAGTAGGTGCTTATCATTAGCTAAGAGCCATATATACAAAGAGTCAAATTTGAAATCTTTAAATTTATAGATACAAAAGATACTATCTCTTCAAAAGTAAGGAAAATAGTAGCAATTATCGCCATTTTCCTTGGGGCCCACCGCTCTATAAGATAACTGGCCTCACAACAGATTGAATAAGAGGACGGAAGATCAATGTCGGAGTCAGACAGCTGATGAAAAAAATATAGAAGGAATTATTATTATCCCTTAAATTCTAAATACAAAGTCCTATGAAGTAGATAAAACAAAAAATTGCAAAATTAATCCAGTGGCGCAATGATGATGGCATCAAACCTTTATGTTCTAAAGAACTAGAAAAGCCTGCCATCTCTGTATCTGTCGTAGGATTTCCCTTCTTCTGTACTCTAGTATTATAAAATATTTCATTATTTCCCTGCGTGGCAGCCATCTTAAGACGTCTTCAAGTTGGTTGAATATTCTTCTGTTTGAGTATTCATTATTATTTGAATGGGTCGGTGGTCGGGCATCACTTAGAGACATGTAAATAATGTCATTCATCACGTCTGACGTCATATTATAAAGGGGCATAAAATGGGATTGTGCACAATAATGTATACGATATAATTAGTGGAGGATGTTTGAATGTAATGTACTAATTAAAAAAATTATGAAATATTTTAATTCATGTTATATCTTACAAACTTCTTTTTTTTTCTAGCCATTTCTTGTGAAAAAATTTGGCCTTACCCTTGACAGTTGGTTATGTTCATGCTGGATGGAGCTGATATGCTATATTTTCTCCCATTTGGGGCTATTTATTGGATAATGGACTTCAGCCAATAGTTGCTCTGGGGTCGGGCTGTTTTTGCATCGTCATCGGATACTCTCTCCTGGACCCCTTCCATTTCTGTCATTTTTACCTGATAGTATTTATGTTGTTGGAATCGGCCTACTTATACATGGGTAAGACTCATTTTACCCTTTTCCCGTTCCAAATAGACTTTTTTTTGCCTATTTGGTTCGATAGAATTGCATTTGAATGGATATAAATAAGCATTATAGCATTAAAATTAGTCAATCGAACATAGGATCTTATCCATGAGGTAGACCAAAATGGCCCCCCCTCTCGGGATTCGAACCTGCGCCCCCAACAGTGTTGAACACGCCTTAACACACACGGCTATCGCCCCCTTATAGACTTTTTTATTTATAAAACACTACATCTTTTATAAAGGTATTGATGAGGACACCTTTGGGTAATCCAAAATAATTAAATGTAAAATTGTATTTAAAAGTTTTTTTTTACTAATTTGCAATACTTCAGCAGACATCAATGATTCTGGTCAATGTCCCCCCCCACCCGCTTTTTTTATCCATCCCATTGAAAAGAGTGTCCTAGGTGGTTCAATGGACTAGTTTTAATGCTACAATACCTTTTCTACTGAAAAATTACCTGCAGTCAAGTATCTTGTAGATAAAATTGCCCGCAATTCCCTCTATAAATAAAATACTTAACTTATTATAGGTTTTTTAAGTTTTATTTCATGAGTCGACGTAGGCATACATTTGTATTCTTCTAATGAAATGCATCCGGCCTGATATATTATTAAATGACCTTACGCCATTGGAGTTCCAGCCCCGTCCAATTTTGGTAGTTGAAGCATGTAAACATTTTTTTAAGGTCCTACCTGTTACAACTATAGGGGCTTCAAAGCCACAGAAAAGAGCCCTCGGTTCTGTCCATCAAACTAATGGCATGCATATTGTGGTTTAGAAGCCACAAGCAATGGGCCCACGGGCTCGTCAATCATAATTATGACATATTGTGGTTTCAAACCCACAGCCTTTGGGCCTTTGGGCTCCTCTAATTACAACCTATTATACCCCATTACTTCATGTTGGGATCTCAACCTACCGCCAATGGGCCCTCAGGTTCCGCTGATTGCAACTATAGCGTATTGGGGTTCAAAACCTACCACACAGGACCCTGAGGTTCGGCTGATTTTAACTATCTTCGTAAAAAAGAAAAAGAAAAAGAAGATAGTTAAATCAGCGGAACCTCTCTATTAGGAACTCTCTCCTTTTCCCTTTTCTTGCTTACGAAGGTAGTTAAATTTTGACATACAAAGGAGAGAGTTCTTGTTTGCTTGTTTGTTTAGCTCCTAGATTGGACCCACCTCACCGGAACTTATGGTGAGGTGAGAGAGAGAGTTCTTATTCCAGGTTATAGTATTCCCTGGTTTGTATTACCAAAAAGAGAAAGAGGGAATATTTATAATGTTTATTGGCTTCATTTAATATTTTGGTGCAAGTAACTTTTTTTTGTTTGCGTTTACTCTTAGTATTTTAGGTTCATGATATTTTTTTATTTTAGGATCCTTTTGATGTTGGAAAGCCTGTTTAAATCTCAATGTTAGTATGGTCGTTTTATGAAAACTCCGGTTATTTAAAATAATCGTATCTAAAAAATGAGACCCAATAAAAAATACGAGTTGTCCAGTGTTATTGATTGTGATGGCTCTATGCCAAATATCCATAAATTATAAAAAAATCAGAAACCTAATTAAAATCTAAGCTCCAAAAGCTTATGTAATATCTTGGTTATTAATTCAGGAAATTGTGAAAATAAGTTTTTTACTAATTATTAGTTCTAACTTTTTATGCCTCGATACTTATTTGATTGTGTTTTTATAATAGCGTTCAACTCGGATATGAGATTTCCAAAACCACAAAGCCTATAAAGATAAAATACCCGATCTTCCATATTCAAGCTTTTGTCCTTGGTGTGAAATTCCAGCGCAAGAGTCATAAAACTATGCACCATCTTTTGAGTACTGTTTTAATTTCGTAGCAATCAAACCAATCCTCATTGCTCCATTAAATTAGTTTTAACAAACTTTTTTTTGCCTATATGGTTCGATAGAATTGCTGCTTCCGACAGGATATAAGTAAGCATTATAGCATTATAATTAGTCACTTCGAACCTAGGATCTTATCAATGAGGTAGACCAAAAATGACCATCCCCTCTCGGGATTCGAACCTACGCCCCTACCATTGAGAGTTGAACACACCTTACACGCTATTGATTTCTGTTTTAATTTCGTAGCAATCCAACCAATCCTCATTGCTCCATTAAATTAGTTTTATAACAAGCTTTCTTTTCTTTTTTTATAGCTGTGGCACAGCTGCGAACTTCATAACGACTCTGACGTTTATGATGTCCAAGAGCGTGGAATGCGGGGCTTCCGACTCTGAGCAGACTCGAAGTATGATAACTTCTTGTGGTTCATTAACGAGTGCATCGGGGGTTATGTTGGCTCCTCCGTTGGGGGATCGTATATGATAAAATTGGCTTTGAGTGGGGGACGCTCATTGTTGTGCTCACAATGATTTTTAAACCTTCTGGTATTTGTCCCATTTTACACAAGCCAACTCCATGAAACCCTCCAAGTTTGATGATGAGGATCGACGTGCCCTTCTCCACCATCACAGACTACTTGCTCACAAATTAAATATACCATTCTAAGGCTTAAAGTTATTTTCCATTCGTTTTATGTATACGTATAAAATACACACATATTCAAAATAGCATTTAGAGATCTTATGATCCCTTTCGTTCACTGTTCAACTGTACAATCATGATTTTTTTACTAAAAATAAATATTTTTTGATTTGCTTCCATTGGAATTTATTATAAACATCAAACTATTTATATTTTATATCCATATGTTTAGAATTGAATTATTTTATCATAAAATCCAGCTTTTTTTTAATATTTGTATCACTAAACAGCAGGTATGTAAAAAACCCCAAAATATTGAGTTTTTTTACAATTTACATACCCTGCTAACATTTTGTTCACGTATCGTTATTCCCTATAACGAGTATTTATAGCTGTATTCTCATGATAATACTTTATTTACCTATAGGTAAAGCACAATAATGTCTCGTATCATCATTTTTTAAATGGGTCATTCACAGCCTTGAAAGTAAGCCGGTGCGGGGCGGTGCTGCGTTCCTGTAAAAGATTTTGGGGCGGTGCGGCGCACCGGTAAGGGTTTATTTTGCTGAATAAAATAAATAAAAAACACCCAAAAAATACAAAAAATGCAGTAACGCTCGCCTTTTAAGAAGAAAACATATCTAGGCTACCCACAATATGTCATTTTTGACCAGCTCCGATGAAGATAACAGCTTGGCTTGCTTAAAATACTCAAAGGATCTCCGGCGTGCACCAGCTTCCAATTGCATCGACTGACGCTTTCAAATCCACCCCTTTTCAGACCCCCCCCAAAAAATATTTGGAAATAATGGTACTAAATTTTACTATTGGAAAGCCATCAGTAGCCTATGGTAATCAGTTTTCAAAACGTCTGCAAATATCCCATATATTTTGGTCTTTCTGTTGGTGCCTTTCTGGAGCTTGCGTTCCGTTTGTTTCCATCTCCTGCCCGTGCTTGCTCCGCAGTTAGTTCTAGTGAATGAAGTTATCTCGACTCTCGTCTTTAAAACTGTGTCAGCGAAATGTTATATCGGCTTTTCAAAAACTGCATGTTTTTTGATTGGGTGGCATACTGAGACATGTCTTCTACTCAGACAAATAATAAATTACTCTTCTTCAAATAGGCTGTTCACGCTGTTTGTAACGGGGGCACAGCTGAGCCTATGTCGCTTTAGTGGGCTACAGGACCGCAAGCTTATGATTTAAATGTGAGCATGCTTTGTAAAGTAAGCACGCGTTTTCCCTAAAAAGTATTCATATGAGCCCTCTCACTCCCTGTAATATTTACATTATCACGTGTTAAAATATTTACAGTGTATCAACTAGACAGCCAATGTATGGGAATGTTTTCAGAAGCTGATTCAGGAAGTGCGTGCTGTGAAGAAAAGCATTGTGATACGGAAAGATAAAAGAATGCAGAAAAGAATAACCGAGCTATTTAAAAGAAAGGACCGAGTTATTGAAAATGAAAATCAGGAAAAAGTCAGAAAAACAGATGGCTCGCTGCATGCAGTCCCTTGCGCGAAGGCAGTGAATGAGAGTAACGTTGCAGGTGCAGGAATGTCAACAAGTGATGCTGGGCCTGCTGCAAGTACCGCTTACCCCCCTGTTTGGTCAAAGGAGCAATTTGAACAGTTCAGAACAAAAAACGAATGGTTGTATGCCCAAAATGCAGGCTGCTGAGCGTTCAGCTTTTTTTGCGTTCAGCGTTAAAAAAATAGCGTTCCGTTCAATGTTTTTGCGTTCAGCGTTCCGTTAGCGTTCAAATATTTTAAGAAATAACATTGTGTAATTTAGAAAAATGGATGTACTATTTAGGGTTTTTATAAAAAATATGGATCTAACACAGGGTCAAAGAGGGTCTTTTTTTAGAAAAGAATTTCCGAAAAAAGTGATGACGTCTTTTTTTAGAAAAGAATTCCAAAAAAAGTAATGTGTAGTGATGACTTTTTTTTCTGAAAAAAGTCAATTGTTTGGAAAAATTGAACGCTGAACGCAAAACTCTTTTTTTTGCGTTCAACGTTCAGCGTTAAAAAAAAAAGTTGCGTTCCGTTCAGCGTTCCGTTCATTGAACGTAAGTTCAGCTGAACGCCGTTCAATTTTGCGTTCCGTTCACAAGCGTGCCAAAATGGCATGCTTGGCTGCATCTCATGCCGTGATGTCAAGGGCCTTGGTGTCAGCGCATCTCGAGGTGTTAATATCGTAAGCAATTGGGCAGAGGGGAATATCGCCCCATGTGGCCATTCAAGGACCGTGCAGCTGTCATCTCTCCGCAAAAAAATTCATGAGCACAGAGAATCTGCAGCCCACAATGAAGCTGTTAAGATTCTTAAAACTGCACAGAAAGAGATCCTTTTAAACATGAATGCCACCAGCCAGGAGTCTGCGTTTGAGGCCACTGCCAAAGTGTTCAGGACTGCTTATTTTGTTGCCAAACATGACAAGCCTTTTACAGATTTTGAGAAATTAATTGATCTTCAAGAAGCAAATTCACTCAATTTAGGTCGCATTCTGCACAGCAAGACAGTCTGTGTTGACATAATTGACCATGTATCAACTCAAATGAAACATCTAATTGTGAGAAGGATAATTGAAAATAAAAGTAAATTACTGTGTTGGCTGATGAGTCAACCAGTGTGGGGCACAAATCGACACTGATTGTGTTTTTAAAGGCCAGCATTGACGGCGGGATGGAGCCCATTGCTTTTCCCTTAGATTTGATTGAGCTGGACAATTTGTCTGCTGCTCACATCAAAGGCAAGATAATGCACTGTCTCCTCAACAATGGATTCACAATGGAGCTCCTGCAGGAGATGCTGATTGGATTTTGCAGTGATGGGGCCAATGTGATGCTGGGAGTGAAGTCAGGCGTTGGGAAGCTGCTCCAAGGTGACTTCCCAAATATAATTCTATGGCACTGCCTGAATCATAGGCTGGAGCTGGCGGTGGCTCAGGCATTGGAAGCCACTGGAGGGACAAAGGACTTCCAGGCGTTCCTTGATGCCCTGTATACATTATACAGTCAGTCCCCAAAAAGCATGCGGGAGCAGTGTGACAATCTCCAAATCACATTGAGAAGAATTGGAAGATTTTTCAATGTCCGATGGGTGGCTTCCTCATGGCGAGCTGTTAATGCAGTCTGGCATTCCTATGGAGCACTGGCACAGCACTTCCGAGATGCATCAGAAGACAGCACAAAAGATGGCAGAGAGAGAGCCAAATTCCAAGGTTTGCTCTCTAAGTTGTGCTCCATCAACTTTCTGAAAAATCTTGCTCTGATGGCTGATGTTCTGATAGAACTGAAGAACCTCTCTAAGATTATTCAGAACAGGAGGATCACTCTCCCAAAGGCTCATAACATCATGCTAACATACATCAAGAGGATAGAAAGCCTTATCACATACCCAGGACAACATACAGTTGAGGCAAGTCAGGCCGAGAATGACATGAAATTCAAGGAAGAAGATTTAAAAGTCGGCAGGTCCCCCATCATTGATGCATCACAGTTCATCCAAGCAGTGACAGACAGTTTGAATGAGAGGCTCTTCACAACCACAGCCAACAGAGCACAGGCCAGTGGTGCTGCTCAAAGAAAAGAAATTTACACCACACTGATGAACCAAATGGCAGTCCTTGACCCAGAGAAATGGGATCATGCCAATCCCAGACATGGAGAGGATGAGGTGAGGGCTTTGTGTCATACTCTACATGTAAATGAGAAAACAACACACCTTGGATTTGTTGAATATAAGGCAAGTGGAGGGAGAAGCATTCCAAGCAACATGAAAAAGTTGTGCATAGCAGTAGACACCCTCTCAGCAAGTAATGCAGACTGTGAGAGGGGGTTCAGCGCGATGAATAATATCATTACAGAGTACAAGAGCAAACTGACAACCAAAAATGCTGCAAAACTTTCTTTCACCCCAACCAACCAGTGGGATCCTTTGCCATATGTAAATACCTGGCTTGCCAAAGGGAGAAGAGCAGCACATTCCACATCTGGCATGGCTCGCCAGCACCCTGAAGAGGACAACTACTTCAGCCCTGTTTGGAATTTGTTTAAATATTTGTTTGGATGGAGGGAATCCACCATTTTGCATGTGGCATGGCTCACCAGCAACCTGAAGATGACAACTAGGCCTACTTGGATTTATATATATATTTTTGATTCTACCATTTTGTATTTTTCAGGCAAGTTACTAATCTGGAATGTGTTTTAAATATGTTTGGATTGAGGGAATCCTCCATTTAGAATTATTCATGTGGTTACTTAGATTTTTAAAAATATTATTTTAGTTTTTTCCATCATTTTGCATTTTTCAGTCCAGTTCCAAATGTACTGAAAATTAAGTACTCACAGTAAAATATTTATAAACTGAAATATTTTGTAATGTCATTTCTTCACATAGAACACTTAGGTAGACCCACAAAATGTGAAGTAGTTAAGAATATTAAAAAGTCATGAAATTGGTGTGAATCGCCTCTGAACCCCCCCCCCCCCCCCCCGGGTAAAAAGGAGTTAAAAATAATACAGTGAGTGACACACCGGACATTGTAGCACCGGTAAGAAATGAAAACTACTTTCACCCCTGGTCATACTCATTTAAAATCATACATAACTAAACTATAATTTATACAATAATAATAAAAAAGAGCAGGAGGGGTTGTGATAA